>BTHU01000013.1:90285686-90470686 GCA_036184795.1 Tokudaia tokunoshimensis
CACATCTCCACAGAGCACATAGTACATGGAATAGAAATCCCTGAGAACAAAATTGTAAATAAAGGAACTCAAGCACTTTAAAGAGTTTTTGTTTTTCGAAACACGAGAGAAAATGGAGCCACAACTTACCAGTACAGATCAGAAAAGTTTCTTAGATAAAACTAGGGAAATGACATAATTAGCAAAGCTCTGACCTTGACAAGTTGGAGAACCTGAACTCTATCATTATACTCTACAGAAAAAAAGCTGGCATGATGGTACACTTTTAATCCTGTCTCTGCGGAGGTGTGGTCAGCTTGATGCCCAGGGTTTTCTGAAGAGTCAGCCTTTCTGGCTTGAAATTAGTAATTCTCAAGCCAGAGAGGCAGATTATGTCTCAAATTAGATGAATGATAGTCCTGAGAGTAAAAACATGTTGAATTCTGATTTCCACATGAATGTATATGCATATACATATATATATACCTTCATACATAAGCATGAAGACACATACACAGACACACATGCACACATGCACACACATGCATGCATACACAGATTCAATCAAACAAACACAAACACAGAATATCTTATTGCTATGTTATCATAAATACATTCAAAGTACTCCATGATACAGTTCAAGGATCAAAAATTATAATTCAATTAATAAAATATGAACTTGTCCATTTGGTCTAATGCTACATATGTTCATTTGGTCCCCACAATTACATGGGCATTCTCATGTCTGCAAGTAAGGCAATGAGGGACCCTGCTCCTATTTTGTTTTCATTGGTAAATAAAGTTACCCATCGCCAATGGCTGGGAAGGAAGACAGAGGTAGGACTTTAGGATTCCTGAACAAGGGACAGAGGAGAGGAAAAAGAATAGCCATGCTAGGAAAGGAGTAGTGGTCTCATCTGAGAAGTGCAGGACACCCAACATGTAAGAGCCAGTGAAGAGGAGCACCATTGGTCCCTCTGACTGGATCTAGGAAAACAAAGATGGAAAAAAGGTTTTAATAAGTACTAACTCAGTAATATCAGAGGGGAGCTGTTAGCCACAGCTGTGGAGGTTTGGGAGTTGCTCAGGCTGTTTAAGGCACATTAAAATACAAAGTTGCATGTATGTGTCTTTCATTCAGGTACCCAGAACATTGGGGCAGGTAGTGAGGTATCCTCTGCTGCCACCAGGTTATTTGAGTAGCGGTTAAATGACATCTGCAACAGATGGCATCCAAACTGTAAGACTTGTACTCACTTTTAAAAATTATTTGGAGATTACTGAATGGGATACACATGCCTTCCCTTTAAGAGGCAAGGAGAATTGGTTTCATAGCCAAGAAGAGCTGGGCCATGTAGTTTCTCCCTAAGCCATACAGATTTATAACTAGGATAGAAGTTCATGCTAGTTTGGCACACATGATTCTTGAGTTTTGTGGCTTAAAGCTAAGATACACCCAGGCTGATCCAGGGATGTGTGTAGCAGCCTAAAGATTCAAGAGGATACTCTTAAGCATAATGGATGCTGAGAACTCCTGCTAGAATAAGACAGGCTGAAGAGAGCAGACCTGAATAAGATAGGACTAAAGGAATATTGCACTGTTTTAAGGATAGAAGGATAAGACTGAGAAGATATATATATATATATATATATATATATATGAATTTATATATATATATATAAACAGAATTTATATATATATATATATATATATATATATTTATATATATATATAAACAGAATTTTATTTCCAGAACAGAATTTATATATATATATATATATATATATGAATTTAATTGAAGTTAAATGCATAAGAAAGGATGTTACTTCAAGTCATATAATGAAAAAGGAGATATAGTTATATATCCACAGATACTATTGTCCTTAGAAGGGAGAAATAAATGGAAATTGTATATTGTTTTAAGGATAAGAACGGAGATAGAGTAGCAATTGTTTAAGTGTTTTAAAGTATACATGGAATAAGAAAATCCAGGTCTTTGGTCTCAAATGCAGGATACAAAAGCATAGAGATAAAGAGAAACCCTATCTCAACAAATATTAATGATATATTAGTCTCCACAAAAGGGAGAATAAATGAAAATTGATTTAATTGTTTTCAAGGTAAGAAAGGAGGAATAATAGATTGCTTCAAAGGATATTTGAAAGGTTTATGCCATTGCAGGCAGTTAGGGTCTTTGAACGTGGGCTCCACAGGAATTCTGGAATGGTTTAGCCTGGTACAACAAAGTAATAGCTGAAAATAGGCTTATATAAAAAGCAGAAGGAAATTTAATTGAAGCTAAATAAGAATAAGGGAGAATATTAGCTCTTATAAAGAAAGAGATGATATAGATACCCACAGAGATATCTCCACAAAAGGGAAAATTTAAGTATGCATAAATGAATACAGAAATTGATGCCTTTGATCTCATGTAGATCAGGGCAAGGGCTAGGGAGAAAAAAACCTTATCTCAGACAAATAGTAGAAATTTTGGCCTTGATCTCATGTAAGAACAAGGTAGGGGACAGTGAAGGAACATACCAGATAATAATAATTGTTTAGATTGATTTAATTGTTTTGCATTGTTTCAATTATCAAAATATTTGTGGTTATAATTTTGCTGGGTATAGTATCAAAAATTCTATGTAAGTAAACCTAGAGCAGGCCTAATGAGAAAGGAGGATGCTAATTTGAATCAATATATACGTTTGATGATTCTGGGCTGCTGGAACAAGGACATGATGATTTTGGAGAAAGATTCTATATTTGTGTTAATATGAAAAGAAAAGAGGCTTTGGATCCCTTGCAAAGTGATATAGGTCAGATTTGATAAGGAAGATCCCCATGAAGATCTTGGGTACTGAAAGAAAAGAAACAGTCACGAAGATCAAACAGAACAGGAAACATGATTTACTGATTACTTTACAGGGGAACAGCCTTGTACCTGACTTAGACATGCAAATTTTTCTAGCCAAAACTTCAGCTAAAATTAGAAGATAAATCATGTTAGTTATGTAATCCATAAGATTCATCACACCATCCTTCACACAGCAAGACAAAGATTTGTTAAAATTGGTTATTGATCAAATTAACTCATAAAAAAGACAGCTCTCTTTCACCCTCTAAACAAGGAGCAAAAAATTAATTCTTAAATGATCTTTGCACCATGCACAATCAATACAAATATGTTAATAGTACTAATATTTTGGTTTAAGATTCATATATTCCAAAACCTGCAGCTCTGACAAGATTCATTCTCAGGCATGCTGAAAGAACCTGCCCTGTGAATCTCTTTCCAAAGACTTGCTTCCAGAAAAGCTTCTGGAACATCTGGGGATGCCTTATCACTTCAGTTCATCCAGAATTTCAGAAGAATCCAGTCAGAAATTCAGTCAAGCCCTGAACCTTCTAAGTATACAGAGACTGGATAACAGATTATAAAGCTAGCTTTCTTATGTCTAACTGATGTTTCCAATTTTCCTACCCCTTGCCACTCCTTAAAAATTCTCTCTCTGTCTTTGTCTCTCTGTCTCTGTCTCTGTCTTTGTCTCTCTGTCTCTGTCTCTGTCTCTCTCTCTCTCTGTCTCTCTCTCTCTCTCTCTTTCTCTCTCTCTTTCTAAATATGTCTACCTCTACATCTACCTCTACCTCTAACTCTACCTTTATCTCTATCTCTATTTATACCTATATATACCTTCCTCACCCATATTCATTAAGAAAAAGCCATGGAAAATAATTATCCATAGTCTAGTCCTTGAGCTTGAGTATCTGATATGGTTATTTTATAAATTATAGATAAGTTGTCATTTTAAATGATAATTTGTTAATGGTCACAATTTTGAACAGCAAGGAAACTAACGCAGAGCTTAGATTTGGGGATTTCTGTCTTTTCTTTCCTCTTCTATATCCTTTACTTCCTAGGTAAAAGGAAGGAGGTTGGAGGGAAATGTTGGATAGAGTAGTATTATTAGAAATTAGATACATCGGATGGATTACTAAATTTAATTATTAAACAAATTGTTGTATAGCCATTATCTTACACTGATAGAAGTCTTCACAATTGATGCAAAATTGAAGTTATAATTCCTTTCCTTGATGCAGAATTTATATATTGATATAGGTTTAAGGTTTCCATTGGTACAAATCTTTGTATTTTGAAGCTAAATTTAAATTAATATTGTTACTCTTAGATAGGCACTGTGCCTCTGCAGGTCATTTAAGAATACAAGGCTTAGGCACAGTCTTTCTAATAGCTGCTGTTACAAACAGTTTAGGATAATAAATGCAAGTTAAGGGACAGATCATAAACTCTGTTATATTAAATTCTGATTTAATTGCAACATGTTTTCAATAATATTAAAGTAGAAATAGCAATAATAGTCAGGATTAACAGTTTATCTATATTATATATAGATAAATAGTCATCAAAAGCATCAGAAATTCATAGAATAACATATTTAAAGTCACTTCAATATTAATAGATTTTTTGACTGGGAGAAATGTCATCTCTTAAAAGTACCCTATTTATGGTTCAAGGAAGATACTGAGCTTCAAAACCTCCACATAGTGTTGCTCCAATTATAGCAAGGTAGCTACTGGGTAAGAATTGCCCTAATACATCTGCAGACAAAACATTCTGTCCAGGAAAGGATGCAAGATGCAGGATAGTCAGCAGCTCAGCTCTGCCAAGTCAACGTAAGATAGTCTTTAAAATTCCTGCTTCATTAAAGGTCTGTCAGATGGTCCTGGGCCAGAAGGCTGAAAACAGATGCTCCATGCTTATTTCCTGCCATCTACTCTTGCGTATATTTGCTTCTTTTTGTTCTACAGCTTTTAGATGTGCTCTTAAGCTGCTAGTTTATGCACTTTCCAGTTTCTTTATGGAGGCAGTCAGAGCTATGAATTTTCCTCTTGGCACTGCTTTAATTGTGTCCCATAAATTTGGGTATATTATGGCTTCATTTTCTTTAAATTTCAATGTCTTTAATTCTTTCTTTATTTCTTCCCTGACCAAGTTGATTAAGTGTTGTTCATCTTCCATGTATATGTTGGATTTCTATTTTTCTTTGTTGTTATTGAAGATCAGCCTTAATCTGTGTTGATCTTTTAGGAAGCACAGGATTATTTCAATAATTTTTAATCTGCTGAGGCATGTTTTTTGACAGATTTCATGGTCAGTTTTTGAGATGGTACAATGACATGCTGAGAAGAAGAAGGTTTATTATTTTGTTTTAGGACATGTTCTATAGATAACTGTTAAATCCATAACTTTTGTTAGTTTCAGTTTTTCTCTGTTTAGTTACTGTTTCCATGATCAAGAGTGTGGTGTTGAAGTCTCCCACTATTATTGTGTAAGGTGTAATGTGTGCTTTGATCATTAGTAAATTTTCTCTTATGAATGTGGGTGGCTTAGCATGTGAAGCATAGATATTCAGAATTGAGAGTTCTTCTTTGTACATTTTTCCTTTGATGAGTATGAAGTATTCTTCCTTATCTTTTCTGATAACTTTAAGTTGAAGGTCGATTTTATTTGATAAAAGAATAGCTAATCCAGTTTGTTTTTTTTGAAACCATTTGCTTGGAAAATTATTTTCCAGCCTTTTACTTTGAGGTAGTGTCTGTCTTTGTCACTGAGGTGGCTTTCTTGTATGCTGCAAAATTGTGGGTTCTGTTTACATAACCAGTCTGTTAGTCTATGTCTTTTAAATCGAGAATTGAGTTCATTGATATTAAGAGATATTAAGGAAAGTGATTGTTGTTTCCTGTTATTTTTGTTGGTAGAGGTGGAATTATGTTTGTAGGGCTATTTTTTTTTTTTTTTGGTTTGTTAATAGAAGATTATTTTCTTGAAATTTCTAGAGTGTAGTTTTCTCCATGATGAAGTTTTCCATATATTATCTTTTTAAGGGCTAGATTTGTGGAAAGATAGTGTTTAAATTTGTTTTTTGTCAGGGATTATCTTGGTTTCTCCATCTATGGTAATTGAGAGTTTTGCTGAGTATAGTAGCATGGACTGGTATTTGTTTTCTCTTATTGTTGGTATGACGTCTGCCCAGGATCTTCTGGCTTTTTCAGTCTCTTGAAAGAAATCTGGTGAAATTCTGATAGGTCACATTTATATGTTTCTTAACTTTTTCCCGTACTGCTTTTAGTATTCTTTCTTTGTTTTGTGCATTTGCTGCTTTGATTGTTGTTTTATGGGAGGAATTTCTTTTCTGGTCCAATTTATTTATATTTCTGTAGGCTTCTGGTATGTCTGTAGGTATCTCTTTGCTTAGGGAAGTTTTCTTCAATAATGTTGTTGAAGATATTTACTGTCTGTTTAATTTGAGAGTCTTTGTTTCCTTCTATACCTATTATCCTTAGATTTGGTCTTCTCATTGTGTTCTGAATTTCCTGAATGTTTTGTGTCAGGAGCTTTTTGCATTTGGCATTTTCTTTGACTGTTCTATCAATCTTTTCTATGATATCTTCTGCTCCTGAAATTCTCATTTCTATCTTTTACATTCTGTTGGTGATGTTTGCATCTATGACTCCTGATCACTTTCCTAGGTTTTCTAACTTCATAGTTGACTTGCTTTGTGATTTCTTTATTGTTTCAGCTTCCATTTTTAGATCCTGTATGGTTTTGTTCAATTCATTCACCTGTTTGGCTGTGTTTTCCTCTAATTCTTTAAGGAATTTTTGTGTTTCCTCTTTAAAATCTTCTACCTGTCTACATTTTTTCTCCTGAATTATTTTAAGGGATTTATTTATGTCCTTCTTAAAATCTTGTATCAACATCATGAGATGCGATTTTAAATCTAAATCTTGCTTTTCCAGTGTGTGGTATAACCTGGACTTTCTGCTCCTCTGTCCCTGTGTCCTGTAAGCTCCTAGATGGTCTGTTCCAGACAGTAATTGGAGAGAGAGTGGAGATCTTTTTTTTTTTAATTTTATTTTATTTTTTATATTTTTATTTACATTCAAAATCATTTCCCCTTTCCCCTTTCCTCCCTCCCTGAAAGTTCCATAAGCCCCCTTCCCTCCCTCTTTTCCCCATTCAACCCCCTCTCGAGTGGAGATCTTACCTTTGAGTCCAGAATTGAAAGTAAAGAGCTCCTGGGAGCCCAGCTGTATCCTGGTGGTACCCATGCACAGAAGTTTTGTGGAGCCCCACTAGCTCCAGAATGCAGATGGAGAACTGCAGGATCCAGTTTCAGGTGCTCCTCTGTTCCTGGACCCTGTACTCTTCTAGTCACTCCACTCCTGACAGTTATTAGAGAGAAAATTGAGATCTCACCTCTGATCCCAGAGTGAAAGCACTTCTGGTAGCCCAGATCTCTCCTGGCAGAACCAGTATACAGAGTGCCCAGGTTCTCTTTTGATTATCCCATGAATCAGCATTCCAAGACTCTGCCAGCACCATGGTTCTTAGAACAAGACACTAAGTATAAGCACAGACAATAAGATAGCAGAGTGGAAGACTGTTCTGATATTACCCTTCCTACCAAGCCTGCCCATGGATCTAAACTCCTTCTGGCTAGACTTATCCTAAAGTCAGGAAACTGCCATATTTTCAATCATAAACAAGCAAATAAACTAGCAAACAAAACTTATTTGGGTGAGATTTGACCCTCCAATCACAACTCCCTAAATCTCTTTATCTCCTTCCATAACATCTTCCCGAAAATCTGGGTCATAATGCAATATCTTCTGATCTTTTACATCTGTGAATTTCTTTATAGAATTCATTTTGCATCCTTATAATCTGCATATTTGAGAAATTATGTATCTTTAAACTCATGTTTTCAGTGTTCTTTCCCACAGGCTTTTGGGTTATCCTGAAGGTCACAGCAGTCTATCCTTTTACTGAGATATTAAAACAACATTACCCTCCCATCCCTGACTCATGTTGTGTCTGAGTATCATGGAGTCATTGGCTTTGGCAGAGAGGACACTATTTTAAGGATGAACATGAAATATGTATATTATTATACCAATAAGCCTTGCGCCCCCAGCAACCATAAATACTTGTGGAGGTCTACACTCAGCTGACTCGGTTCCACAGACAGGAACCATATCATGGCCTCCCTTACACATGGCCAAAAAGGAGTTAGCACATTCTTATGATCTCATAAAGCACATTTAACACCTTATTGTTATGAGCATCCAGATCTCTGGACTCACTAGCCAATCTGTGTTAATTAGTGAGCTCCAGGTGTGGTAAGAAACTGTAGTTCAACAAAATGACATGGATGGCAATTGAGAAAAATGTGTGACATAGACCTCTGTCCTCCACATGTGTGTGCACACATGTATATGCACAGAGACAGAGACACAGATACATACAGACACAGATGCAGGCATACACACACACATACATACACACACACACACACACACACACACACACACACATACACACTGAAAGAACAAAGATACAAAAATCCTCACACATATCTCTCTTTACTGTGAAAGTTAATGTCATTGTGCTTCTAGGTGTTCAATGACAACAGATTAAATTACACAGAAACACAGGGTTCTGCAGCAAGGGGACCACAGTGAATGATTAAGTAGCATCTGTTTCAAAAACCTAGAAGAAAGATGATAGACATATTCACCACAAAGAAATGATACGTTTAAAAAGATTGACATGCTAGTTACTGTAATTTGATCACTATAGAATGAAAATGCACATTGAATTATATATGAGACTATGATATATTTTTTTTTTACAAAATTGTATTTTTGAAAGTTAAAATTCAAAATAGGTTTTAAAGTCTTGGAAAAAGTAAAAAGTTCAGCTAGCAGTGACATGCATTCCTAGAGATTTTGTATGTTTTTCTACAATTAAACAAAAATTACCTTGCAGACTGGGAAAATAACCTACCTTGTAAATTGCTTGCCTTGCAAGTATGAGGGCTTCAGATTCCTATCCAGGAATCCTGAGAAAATACCAGATATGATGGTATATACTTGCAATTCCCACACTGTGGAAGAAGAGAGACCTGGATTCTTGGAAATTCATGGTCCATCTAGCATAACCTGCTGAAAGAGTTACAGGTCAGTCAAAGACTCTGTCTTAAAAACTAATAGGATGGAAGTTAATTGCACTAAAAGAATGACACTGAAGGTGTTTTCTGATTTCCACATGAATAAACACAGTCAGTCATGGACACACACACAACAATGTTCCTCACATTGAACTTTATGTATAGCTTTATTTAAGTTTTAGAAAAGCAAAGTTTATATTATAAAATAATTTTTCTGAACATGGGATTGATAATTATAGAATATTTCTATATTAACAATATAACTTACTGTTTTGTAACTAGATCATCATGTATATATTTGGCATAAGGGGGCATTCTCAGCTCAGCACATGTATGTGGAATTAGAGAGCAACATTGTGTATAGAATATACTTTACCTACTGAGTCATCTCCACATCACCCCTTTTTCAATTATAAGTGGTACAGAAATAAATATTATATTTAACCATTAATGGATTTTTAGATTGATATTTCCTAGTGAGACTGTTTAATTGAAGGAAAAATATTGCAAAGGTTTTGATCTAAAATGTAAAACTTCCCAGTGAAAGGTTTGTACCTTTATCAGTCTTTTGACCCCTGTAATTGAGTAATAAAGTAAAATGTCAAAAAATGTCTTATTTTTTCTTTTTCTTTCTTTTTTTTTGATTTAGGGGTTATTTTCGTTACATTTGTCATTGATTTGAAATATATATATATATATATATATATATATATATTCTCAGGTATATGTTAAAGTAGGTAGAAAATAATGACTAATTACAAAATATGATAATACCAAAGTGACAAACATTATGATGAAAAGAATGCACTGACACCTGGGAACTAGTTCTGCAAGGAGTTGATTGGTTACATTCCTGTATAAGCCAGTAAGTTTCTCGTGGTTGCTCACAGAAAAATGAATGACTCAAAGATAACTGTTTCACTTAAAAGCCCACCCAGAGTTTTGTCTAACTCATGAAAGCTACACCCTTGGATTCCCTATGAATCCTAGACATCTGAACAGGGATAGTCTCCTCTCCCCAACAGCTGTTCCTACTTATACAAACTAGGGGTTGGGCTTGTAAATCTTAAGCTTCCTGAGCATGCGAATTTCATTTAATTCCTAGGTCTTGTGAGAGGACTGAGTTAGCCAGAGCCAAGGTGACTCCATGAGAGGCTGCAAACAGGCAGTTTGGGAGACTAGGCATAAGTTTCTGATTCCCAGATCTAGAAAAGTCCCAAACAGATCAATTCCAGAAAGAAAAAAAAAAGACCACCCCTGATGGGCAGCCACCACCTAGCCTGACCCAATCTCACAGGCAGGCAATCTGCTGTCCAACACTTAGCTTGTGCAAAGTATAGTTAAACAGCAAAAGTTCCTCCATTCCCCCAGAATCTGAGCAAAGGCATCCATTCCCCAGGAGATGACCAATCAAGGGCAATAGAAATAAAAGTTACCCACTCCTACGCTAATAGACTTCTAATTCAACCTGCAAAGTTCACACTTCTCTCTTCCTTCCCAATGTATGGTAGACCCCTGTATGCAGGTTCTCTGCAAAACAAAAGCTCTTTGCTGTTGCATACTATTTGATTCCGGCATTTCATTCTTCATAAACCACGGAACATTACATCATATATTTTGTTTACTTCACAAATCATAGGAATTTACCTCTTCCTGTAGGAAGTATATTTTCTGTGGGAGGAAACAGCTACACAAGTCTCCCAATTTTACAAATAGTGAGAGTCTCTCATCATAATTGTTCATTTTATTATTCCATATTGATTTGATAGTTTCATACATTGCATAATGAATCTTATCATTTTCATGCCTTAATCTCCAATCTTGTTCATCTTCCTCTGGCATTGAAAAATTCCATCCCAGAATGTCCCTTCTCTCTTTTAAGGCTTCTATTCTGTGTGTGTCCTATGAGTTTAATTAGGGTCTCTTGACCAGGTGTTGGTGGGAGTATCTTTACTGAAGTAATGGGAACTTGTAATTACAAAACTGAGAAAAATAACACCTGTCCCAATCACTGTTCTGTTGCTGGGAAGAGACATTATGACTGTGGGAACACTTTTTATTTTCTTTTCTATACTCTTTATTTATATTCCAAATAATTTCCCCTTTCCCAGTTCCCCCCTCCCCAAAAGTCCCATAAGACCTCTTCCCTCCCCTTGTTCCCCAGTCAACCCCCTCCTGGTTCTCTGTACTGGTATTCCCCTACACTGCTGCAATGAGTCTTTCCAGAACCAGGGGCCTCTCCTTCTTTCTTATTGGGAATCAATTGATATGTGAATTGTGGCTTGGGTATTCCAAGCTGCTGGGTTAATATCCACTTATCAGTGACTACATACCATGTGTGTACTTTTGTGATCGAGTTACCTCACTTAGGATGATATTTTCCAGTTCTGACCATTTGCCTACGATTTTCATGAATTCATTGTTTTTAATTGCTGAGTAGTATTCCATTGCGTAAATATACCACATTTTCTGTATCCATTCCTCCATTGACGGACATCTGGGTTCTTTCCAGCTTCTGGCTATTATAAATAAGGCTGCTATGATCATAGTAGAGCATGCGTGCTGATTGCATGCTGGGGAGTCCTTTGGGTATATGCCCAGGAGTGGTATAACAGGGTCCTCCAGGAACTCTTATAAAAGAAAGTATTTGATTAGAGACTTGCTTTTGACTTCATAGATAGTATGGACCTGGGTTGTCTAGAGATTCATAAGTCTGACTCATATTTTTGTTTTAGCAAAGTAGACACCTTTAAAAAATACCTGGCCAATACAAAACCAAAGAGACTTCTCTAGGTATGGCCTTATCCATTGTCAGTCCATGGGTTATAAAGGGAAATCCCACAAAGATTTAATTTGAAGTGGTCAAACTAGCTCATATCCTATCTGGGTGATAACAGTGATTGCTTTTATAACAGACATCCAGCAACTGCTTCACCCATCCAAGCAAGCAAGCAAACAATTCATACACAATCAAACTTGCCATTTTGCCTATTTAATTTGTAACCTAGTACTTTGTAAGAATAGCTAAGTCAGTAGAACAGTTTACAATAATCGGTAACTTTTTTTTTTTAATATTCCAACTGTACCAGGATTGTGCTAGCTTACAGGATACATTCAAGGTAGGAAAAACTTCCTCATGTCTTATATAGGAATAAACACTTTTAGATTTACAAGTATATCATAGTTAATTATCCTCTATTCACAACGTTCACCATCAAAAAATCTAGTCCACTATCATTATACTGGATAAACATGGTGCTACTGGAGAACTTGCTGAGAGTTCTACATCCTCATCCCCAGGCAGAAAGAAGTAAGACAGAACCTGCCATGGGCTTTTGAGTCCTAAAAGCCCACCCCCATCACACTTATCCCTGTGCCATGTTTCCTCCAAAGTGTTAAAATTCCTCGTCCATCTCATTCTATCAAATAGTTCCACTCCTTGCTGACTAGGTATTCAAATATATGAGTGTATGGGGGGCATTCTTAATCAAACAATCTCAACACCCATGGCATAACAATCAATAATTGCTAATCATTCCTCAGAGAGGGATGGGGAATCAAAGGGCCTTTCTTTTCAGTGATGAAATGTTGAGGGCCAAGTATTTTGCAAATAATCAGAGCTGTAGTAAGTTCATGAGTGCAGTGTCTATGTCATGTTCTGAACACATCTTTTTGCTATTTTTTCTATCTCTTGTATTTTTTACCCGTTTTGGAGATATTTGCTAAGTGATAATGGGGGTATGCTGCCTTACATGGTATTTAGTACTCCACTCTTGTTATCTTAAGTATGTTCTCCAGACTCTGGGCAGAGTATTAATGTTTCTCAGCAGAGTGGAAAATACTTCTCCCCAGATGCTCACTGACCACCTACATTTCTTTTCTTGGGATGGCCCTACAATCCCTTTGCCATCACACTTATCCATTAGATGTGATGTCCTGATTCTACTCATCGGTAAGAGTTTCTTATATATTGAATCTAAAGAACCTTCATTTGTTAATACTTACTGCAATTAGTTTTTAGTTTCTCTTGTACACTTAAATTCATTTTACTATTTCTATAGAAACATAAAATTCTCTCCAAATATTTACATAGTCAAATCTGTTCATCTTCTCCTTTGTAAGTAGTACTATTTGTAACATTGTCTCAAAGATACGTTTGGGTAGCCATTTTTGTTATTTAAGAGCCAAAGTTTCTTAGAATGATAGGAGTTAAATTTGGATATCTTTGATGAGACTATTTTAAAGATCTCTAAAGACTTTTTGCTTTTCATTGTACCAGACTGTTGTGGGAAGTAATAAAAAAGCAGCACCATCCCATGTTAAACCCAGCTACTCCCTGCCTCAGAGGTCTTGCAACTTCTGCCGCTAGCCCTGTGTAGTGACTGATTTTAGTCTTCCCAGCCCCAGTTTGCTTGCCTCAGGGGCTAGTTTCTTCTCAACTGTCTACACCCTGTGGCTAGTTGTCGCAAATCTCCTTAACCCAGTAAATCCAAACACTAAAAATTTATAATTAATCAGTCATATTTATCTGTCAATAAATTCTCAATTCACAAGATGTCCACACCATAATTTCAGAGCCAATAGATAAGTTTATAAATTGTCCACCTAGATAAGACAAATTGTCCTGCAATTATCTATCCCTTATATCTATCCCTTATATCTCTTATAGCTACCTGTGGCTATTTAAAGTCATACGGAATCTGGATCATCCTGTTCTTCCTCAGTCTTCCTTCTCTCTTGTCTCTGTCTCTCCAAACCTTAGCTCCATCTCCCTTTTCCATGTCCAATCACAGACTTCTTGTTGTATTAATATTTAAATTGATTGGACAGGAAAAATTCTGCTGCAATACACTACAAGAAAACTGAGCTTAAAGTATTACATGCTGCCTGGAATTTTAACTCCTTAAATATGTCCTTTATACCCTCCTAGAACTAACTAGAATTTTGTCAATATCTAGAATAAATAGCATGCAATGTAAAATAAACTGCAATGTGCTTAAGATATTAAACCATGTGCAAGAAGCTTTTAGTTTCAGTTAAGATACTCCAAAAGTCAGGAGGGTAACCAAGCCAGGGAAAGTGAGGTGAATCATTAGGGACCAGATAGAATACTCAATTTCAGGTTCTCTGATGAACAAGCTTATAAGACACACTTATAAGAAAACATAACATTTTTAATCTATTTGTATTGCTTTTAGTTTTGTGTGTTTGTGTGCATTCATGTGTAGTTATAGCATGTGAGTGCAGATGCCTGAAGAGCCTGGAACTGCTAAATCTGCCTGGAAATTATGTTATAGTTAAGTCACCAGATGAGGATGCTTGGAATCTAAATCGAGTCCTGTGTGAGAGCACTAAGTGTTCTTAATTTCTAAGGCCCAGGAAAGCAATGCACAATGTAAGAATAAAGACTTCAAAATCAATTGATATATATGTATGTGTATATACATATGCATTCAAATATATGCAAATGTATACAACCATGTAAAATTCATGTATGAGTCTTCAAAAGTGTGTCAATTATACTGGGACTCACTTAATATAAGTGTATTTTCACTTATTTTTCTGATATACCAAACATCAAAAACAGGTATTAAGAACATAGATATGTTTCCTGGAACACAGGGCCAATATATGGCTGAATATAGTTCCTTATTCTCATAAGACATACTTTATTTCATATTTTACAGTTGCACTTCCTTTAATTTAACATCATTTATATTCAAGTAGCTCTCAAACTTTAGATGCTGATAGATCCCTCAGAATTTTCTCATAATCCCTGTTCCTGACCTCAAGCTTTATATGTACCCTCTAGATGTTCATATTAGAAAAGAGTGAGAAGGAAGAGGAAGAAGAAAAAAGTCCATTTCATTGGATGCAGAGTAAAGGTTAACTAAGAAATTAAGGTGTTTGTCTTTCAAGCATTAGTGCCTGGCTTTGTTTATCAATCTGGCCCCCTCAGAGAGCCAGGCATAGTGCGGAGTACCTGCAATCCCAGAAGAAGTAAAATATAGACAAGCAATTATATCTGGTTGACCAGCCCACCTAGCCAAATATTACGTTCTAGAATAGAAAGAAACTTTGTCTCAGATATAGAAGGCTTCTTAGGAATAATATCAGAGGTTGACCTCTGGGCTCTGTATTTATGGAAACAAATATATGCATGTACATGTATGTGCAAGCAGGAGCACAAGCATGTTATGCATATATACACAGATGCCTCAAGCATAAACACACACACACACACATACACACATACACAGAGAGAGAGAGAGAGAGGGAGAGAGAGAGAGAGGGAGGGAGGGAGGGAGGGAGGGAGAGAGAGAGAGAGAGAGAGAGAGAGAGAGAGAGAGAGAGAGAGAGAAGAAGAAGAAGAAGCATGATGTGTTTTAAACATGAAGGACCTGAAGCTCTACTAGTAGCACAGAAGTGCTTGAATGCTATGGAATCTGAATAATATGGCATGTAAACTAATGGTTGTTCCTCTACCATTGCAAATGATTCCCACAATCCATTTTCTCTAAAATAGCCCAAGGTGTGACAGTTATTTTCAGCAACCACATCATTTCTTCCACTAACCTTGGCATCCTCTGTTCAAAGGCTCTTGTTCAGGCCCCTACTGGGCAAAGACATCGAGTATACTCAATGTTTTCATGAAGCTCAAAATAACATATACTTTGATTCATACCCTAGCAGTAAAACATATTCATTCCTTTGCTGATGTCCTCATTTCCTAGCAATAGCAATGATAAAAGAGGGAAAGCAAATGCTTGGGAATCATAAGGATGATTCCAGCTCATCGCAAATTCTGTAGCCAGCCCTGCAGGTGTCATATAAATTGTGAAGGAATTGGAGACTTCCAGCCTCAGCTCAATGTCACTATCGTACTTTGATTTCTCTGACTTCTTCCTCTTCACATGTACAAAATTTTCTGTGAAATAAATTAAGATTGTTTATATATTGTCATTGAACATCTTTTCTGTGCTATCTGCTAATCAGAAAGATAATAATAATTGATAAATAAGTTTAGATACCTAACTCCCCAGCAGAGATAAATTAATTAAGGAAAACACATAATTTAGGGGCATAAAGATTTCTCAGTGATTAGGGTCCTTGCAGTCAAGTCTGATGACTGAATTTTATTCCTGCAACCCACATGATAAGTGGAGAAAACTGACTTGCACAACTTGTCTTCACACATCTATAACTGTCCACCCTCATACACAAAAGCCTTAATATAAGTATGTAATTCATGAATAATAAATATTTAAAATGAAACATAAAATTTTGAGAAAAACCTATGTCATTTTTGAGGTAAATTTTTTCTCTTTTGAACATATGAAAATAAATCATGTATTTTTATTTATTTGTTTGTCTATCTAACTATCTATCTATTTATTCATTTGAAGCAATCTCAGTATGTACAATAGGCTTAGTGGAGCTCACAGAATCTTCCTGCATCTTTCACATCAGGTCTGTGACTACAGCCAGTTCTGAACAGAAATTAGTAGATTTTTCAGTACATTTTCCTTGTTTGTGTCAATGACCCTTGGAACAATAAGAATCAGACATGGATAATTAGTGTTTTGACAATTGCATTGCTGTTTTCCATGTTTTTTGAAATAATTAGTATTGTTTTCTGTTTCACTGTCACTACTGAATGCACTGCTTCCTTATATGAATATTTTTCCAAAAACCAAATAAAATCGTTGAGTGCTATGTTGTAGCCTTGTTTCATTATTATATCTAATCTGGTCTGAGTCAATTTTTTTCAGAAGTTATAAATAAAAAACCTCTATGAGGCAGTGTATTTCCCATCAAAACAAAGAGGTAGTTTCCAGTAGGGGAAGCATAACATCCAAGGCTTGAAGGAACCTGTACGCTGAGGCAAGTTGCACATAGCTGAACCTTAGAAAAAGCTGTAAAGTGCTATCAGCTCTCACTGACCTTTGCTATCAGATACAACCAATGACACTGACTTTTCAGCTATCCTTAGTTCTGGTGAGACCACTGTCAAAATGTGTAGGGAGTGCTGCAATTAAATGACATGAGCTAGTGTGCTGGGCTCTGTAATGGAGAAAGGGGTATGAGCTGCAATGGAGACACCATGTGCTAGTGTGCAAGCTATCTTAACTAGTTTTGCTGCAACTCACAGTTATTATTTGCATTGTTTCCACAAAAAATATCACCATCACATTATGGAGGTCCTTGATACAAACCAATGAATAAAAAACATACTTGTGGAGTGAGAAATGGAGAATAGCTTAACATAGGGTGTTTGCAGAGGGGAAACCTGAAAGGGGGAAAACATTTGAAATATAAATAAGTAAAATGTCCAATCAATAAGAAGAAAATAGGTTAGGATGAAATAGTTCAGTTTGTGAAGTGCTTGCTGTACAAGCTTGATTGAGAACCTAAATCTGATCCTTAGAATCCTTGTCAAAACAATCAGGCTTGGTAATTTGACAAAATCCTACTACTGCAGAGAGGGAGACAAGTAGGCCACTTTTGTCTCATGGTGCTCATTGGACATCCAATCTAGACTAATTGGAAACCTTCCTGTCAGTTAGACATTTTAATCAAAATGCAAGGTGAATAGTGTCTACAAACCATTGAATATTGACATATTGAAATCTGGCCTCCAGATGCATGTGTACACAAATATGCTATATATACATACATATATACATACATACATACACACATGTGAACATAAGAAGTCCTTAGCTTTCTGGTTACGACAGTGGTTAATATTGATGTTTAACTTGAAAGGATCAGGGTACACCTAAGAGGTCAACCTTTGTATATATTTGTTAGAGAATTTCTGGTTTAGACTAAATGATGGGGAAAGATCCACCCTAAATTTGCAGAACATTCTCATGAGCTAGGGCTTAAAATTAAGTGGAAAAGCCAGATTGCACATTTATCTCTGTCCATTTCTTGACTGTGGAAGTAATATGGCAATGTGACTAGGTGACTCATGCTCTTGCCATTCTGCATTGCCTACTGTGATAGACTATAGGGAAGTCTGACAACTTAGAATTGTGAGATAAAATATATTCTTTTTTCATTCGGTTGCATTTGTAAAAATCATGCACAAAACAACAATAACAAAAAATAAACTCAGTGACTTAAGAAATTCAGGGTAGTATATGATTCCAATTCTATAAGAGCATTAAAGTGTTTGTCACTGTCACTGATTATAACTGAGTTGAAAAGTTTTGGTGAAAGATTGGTCATGGTTTCTTTCACATATCTTTATCCCTCCTCTTCTGGAAGCTTATATTCTGATCAGGAATGTGAGAAATCCTAAGGAGATACTGCAAAGGGGTTCAGATACTAAAAAGCAGTCCTCTCTTGTGCTTTCCTGCCCTGTCTCACTCTTCTCCTTTGTTCAGATACCTGCAAAAAATCAGATTGTTCAGTTGTGTGTGGTTTTCTAGAAAGATGACTATGTTTCTTGAGCATAATTTTTCTTTAGAGAAACATACATCTCTTTATTAGCTGCCTTTTTCAAAATTCCACATGTGTAACATCTGCACTGAGAGTGATGTTGGGTACAAATATCCTTAGGTGCTTTCTGAGGCAGGGTTGGGAATCTCGGATCCAGAGGCTCGCTTTTCTCAATGATGATTGTTACTCTGAGAACTTTTTTGTATGCGGCTGATAAAACCACGTGAGAAAGGAGCACAGTTGTCTCTGCTCTTTGCATTGTTGATCACAGACACCTTGCTCATGGAATCAGACCTTTCAGCTGTGGGTGTGAAGTACATTCTGGGGAATTTGTGTGTCTCTGACCATCAGCAGATCATTATTTAAGTTAAATACCTGCTCTTTCCGTGCTGGGAGATCTCATCTATGGAGTTTACAAAAAAAAAAAAAAAACTGCCTTGCCCTGTATTCCTTGACATTAGAGGTAATACAGTTGTGAAACGTTCATCACATACTAACGTGTAAGTAAATCTTTTTGTAGTGTTATCGAAGTTATGAGAATCAGAGCCTGGGTATTGGTAGACCTAATAAACTAGCCACTGCTACCAATCTTCCACAAATCCATTTTACAAAGAAAGGGCGTTTACTCAGTGTGTCCACACTGGGAAGATTGAAAAAGAAGTGCACTAAACTCCTAAGTTCATCTTTAAAATGCTGGCATGGTGTTCGAGCATTATAAACTGCTGAGCAGTATGGGTAAGTTCAGGTCAAGGTGTGCTCTCTCCTAGTATTGTTGTCTCAGTTCCAGTTTCTCTTGTGAGTCTACTTGGTAGAATGGTTTGAACATTCTTCTTAAGAGCTGATCCTCCACTTCTGTTAGCACTAGGCTTTATACTTACCCTTCAGCTATTGTGAAATTGTTCTAGTATTTTCAGTTCTTAAAGTTATTATCTCAGTAGTTTGATAGCCATTGTGAGAAGAACAGGTGTCTTTTTAAAGTAAATTCCTCCAGAAAGATGACTCAGGTGGGGACATGTTTGCCACTGAGGATGGGTCTCTAGAACAGTAATAAGATCTGACATAGTAGCAGACATATTTGTGGTCTAAGAATTCCTTAGGGGAGATGGGAGGCAGAGACGGGATTATACACCTAAGCTAAAAATTCAGAGAGTCTGGAGTATACAACAAAAAACAAAAGACTGCCTCTAATAGGATGGAAGTTTAGCACCGACCCATAAGGTTGTCCTCTGACCTCCATGAAACTGCTATGTCACACAGCGCTCTGGACTTACACACAGGAACTTTTATACATGGATACATACATCACACACCCCACAGACACAAACATACTTAAAACACATAGACCTTCTTAATTCTACCAAAGTGCTTTGAGAACTGTGCATATACATTCCTCACAGAAGATCAAAGTCATTGAAACTAATTACATTTTTATTGACACATTCCTCTTCATCCATCCATTATGTATCTTGAAATGAGAAGATATCCACTCCTAAGAGATTGTTTAGAAGTATTTCCATCCATTTCTGTGAGTCTGTGGGCCCTACATATGACCTTGTTTGTTGATGGATGTCTTTTAAATGCATACCTTAATTGTCAATTATAGCACAGATTAAAAATATATTCTCTCCACATCTTATTACAGTAACTATGATTTCTACCAGCAGGGAACGTAGCTCCTTTATTCACTTCAGACTAGCACCCCTCTGTGTTTCCCCTTCACAGACATCATAAAATGTACACTTCCTGAATGACTACATATTGAGAAATAAGTATCAAATCTTCCTCCAATGTAGACATCCCTCATATTCAATCATTTTCTACTTGTAAAAATTGACCCACCCTTTCTTCAAGATCTTGTGTTTGATTTTGATAAGAGTTGTTGGCCTCCTTCATGATGGGAAATATAATATTCAAAGTACATAATAAGACTTATTTCCCAGTGATGAAGGAGGCATTGCTGTAGGAAGTGTAACTTTGTTGTGCCTTCTGAATAGATCTGATTACCGTCCGTCTCTCAAGATTTTCTATCTACTTATGTAAATAATTATTTTACAGAGGTATACAGCAATAATAAAAATGCAGAAAAAACTCCATTTTTAAAAATAATTTTATTATATTTTTGTGTCTCGATATATGCATTTACACAAGTGTGTGAATAGCTTAGGAGGCTAGAAGAGATCCTTGCAAAGGTCTTGAGTTTATTTCTTTGCAATCATCTTAAGCATTTCACATATCCCCAGGTCATGTGGAACTGACACTCTCTTCTGGTCTGTCTGGGCACACACACACACACACACATACACACACACATACACACACACAGTCACAAACAACAACAACAACAAAGTGTCTGCCAAAGAAACACTTGTGTTCCTCCCTTCATCTGTAAGACAATTGAGGCATTGTACTCAATGTTATTAGGTTCCTCCAGGAGTCTCAGAAAGAGGAAAAGACAAAAAAGTTAGCACCTGCTAGAACAGGAGTTTGTCACTGGAAACCTTTGCAAGGGAAACTGAAGACCTGACAATGGATATGTGTAGGGTCATATATTGACCAGGAGTGCCTAGTTATTCACAGTCCTAGCCTTCCTTTTGAACTTGAGCCGCATGTTATTTCAATGAAGATGGACTTGGCTCTCTTTGTTTCTTTCTCATTTTGTCCATTTTGAATAAATCTCCTTTCTTTTTCTTCTTAGTCTTTATTATTGAGTCTCTACTTGGCCATTTGAGAACAGATGACCTAATTTAGTTTGCTAGAACCACATTCTGACACAAAATAACTCTAGTAACACCTGCAATTTTTCAGAATCCTACAAATAAAACTACAGCAATATAAAATTGTAGGACTGGAAAGGAGTGTACCTTGTTGAAGTTCCTGAAGAAGAATAAGCTTGCCCAACATGACATGGATCTTTGAACGTCCCCCGTGGCAGGTACAATCATCATTCCACCTGCATAGCATCTTGTGTTCATATTTTATCCCTTGTGATCCCAGGTCTGTGGCTCTCACTTGTTTTGTGTAGTTAGTGCTGCCCCTATATGAATGTGTGAAGGGCCATGTACTCCTTATGACAAATCTACCAGGAGATACCCCCAAGAAAAAGTGATGACACCTCCCCCCATGAATCCATCAACTCTCTACAATTCCTCATGTTAGGACCTCTTTAGCCTGTTCCCCATCTGTGTAGGAAATTTTCACTGCCTCAATTTTGTGCAGGTAGCTACAACTGCTGTGAGGTGATGTGTGGAACAGCTACGCCATGTCTAGAAGACAACATTTCACAATTCTTCCTGTCCTCTGTCTCACATTCTTTCAGATGCCACTTCTGCAACGTTCACTGTGTCCAAAGGGACCTGAGTGTAGGTTGATATAGTTTTCCCATTTAAGCCTGAGCTCTCAAAATCACTGGTTCTTAGCACTTGGATCATTTGAGTCTCTACATTTTGCTGACTTCCTTATCTCTTCTTCCCACAGGGTATCTCAGTTTGTCTCTGAGGGCAATTCCAGTTTGCCTCAGCTTACTTTCTAAGTTGAATTTCTTAAAATTATTTTCAGGGTGAGAAAATGTTTTTGATAGTTTGGATAAAGCTTTTTTTTTTATTTTTACTTGCTAAAGTAAAGAATATCTAGTACTAGCATTCCCCCTCTACTGAAGCCAGTTGACAAATAAAATATGAATTCTTCCTGTACCATTCTAATATTTAGCACAATGGCAACCAATATTTTCTCAAAGGGAAGCATATCAACTGTATAATTTGCTATTTGTTTCAATTTTATTCCTAATCCAATGTTAACTGGTATGATTTTCCTAGATTGTCCCTGTAACTACCTGAAGTCGCAATCGACCCAGGTAACTCGAAGGGAAGCCCAGAATAGAAGGGAAGGCAGTGAAAAAGAAACCAGACCAGGACAACACATGCTGATTGACGTCCAAAGTTTAATGGATGACTGAGAATTTTAGATTGGGGGCGAGACCTTCTCCCCCAAGGTTCAAGAGTCTGCTCAGCTGGTGTCAGTTCCACTGCTTGGTGGGTGTTGGCTCCACTGCTCAGAGGGGTAGCCTGCTTATTTCAGGAAGCTATAGATCTGGAAGAACAAAGGACTTCACATTGGTCTTAGCACTCGACCCTAGGTGGGGGAGACTTGTAGCTCACTGAGGTCTGGAAATTCCCGCTCAGAAGACTGAGACGGGGGAGGGCACATGTCCCACAAGTTTTAGTATCTTGAACATGCTCCAAGCATGTGTGCAGATAAGGAGTCCACTACTCTGTGTTTCGGTCTCTCTGACTTTTTGCTCTACTAAGCTTGTAAAGTAACACATCCACTCATGTATACACAGTAGCGGGAGTAGCCAAAATGAGATTCAAGTATTGTAGACCTTCAGATCAACACAGAGTCACAATCTTTCCTTGAGACTAGCTGTATATCCTAAAGAAGTAACTTTTAGTTTCACTTATTAACATTGGTTTTGTCTGAACTTGATTTTGAGTTCATTCCTCAGGTTTCATCAAAGAGCATGGATTCTTGGTTTGGAATCCCAGAATTTCCTATGTCATTGGAATGCAACAGTGCTGAAGTTCATGAGTATAGAAATCCTTGATTAGAATCATTTGAATGTCTTGGGAATCATGTGTATGTCATGGGATAATATCTGAGAAACTTCAAATCTTATTCTTTCATTCAGTGAAATGTGTTGGATCTTTCCCATGAGTATTTAATTAGAGATGAAGGCAAATTGCTTTGCAGAAATGTTATAAGACATCCTTTAGTACATATTATGTAATTATATATTTATCACTCTTATTGTTTTATCTTATGATTGTCTTCCTGAAATCTGTTCTTCATAATTTCACTTGAAATTGGCTTTCTTGAAATCCTTTAGAACTCAGCCTGGTTTAGGTATGTTGACAATCTTCACCATGATATTTATGTGACATTCTCTTTAAGAGTGCATGTTTAAGTTTCCATTTATAAAGGTGTCAATCACTTATATTAGGGTGATCTTACTCCAGATTTAAATAATGACAACTGAATACCTGTAGTGTTGAGACATAGATATTTGAAGTCATACAGATATTCTCCATTTATTTCATATACACCACATAAATCATATAAAATCTACATACATATAGAAAACATGGTTTATTGTATACCTATATATCTATAAATAATATTTAATGTATATGCATTCAAGCTCCATTTATTTCAGATACACAAAATACATCCTGTATAAATATGTATATAACAATATTTTATCTTATGCAAACTATAATATATATATATACATATACATATATATATGAAAAATGCATGTACATACATGATTATCCTTGCAAACACTTTGGTTTACTAGTTCTCTTAATTAGAGTTTCAATCGCTCTTAAGAAACATCATTACTACAACAACACTTGTAAGGAAAACATTCAACTGGGGTTGAACTACAACAGTTCAGCGGTATAGTTCATTGTCATGGCATGCTACTGGAGTAGCAGCAGAAGGAAGACTGATTGAGCTTCTGAAACCTCACCCCAGCCCCGCCCCCAGTGACTTAGTTTCATCAACAAGGCTACAGATACTACAGGGGTATACCTCCAATAATGACACTCCATATGAGTCTATAGAGGGCCATTTCCATTCAGACCACCACATTTGTCTGTGTTCTTATTTTTTTAATTAGATGTATTCTTTTATTTACATTTCAAACGTTCTCCACCTTCTTGGTCCCCCCCTGCTGAGAATCCCATAACCCATCTCCCCTCCCCCTGTTCCCCAATAAACCCTCTCATGCTTCCCTGTCCTATTATTCCCCTACACTGCTGAATGTAGCCTTCCCAGGACCAAGGGCCTCTCCTCCCTTTGATGTTCAACAAGGCAACCCTTGGTTAGCTATGCCTCTGGAACCATGGCTCCCTCCATGTGTACTCTTTGGTTTATGGTTTTGTCCCTGGAACCTCTGGGAGTACTGGGTGGCTCATATTGTTATTCCTCCTATGGCACTGCAAACCCCTCCAGATCCTTGGTTCTTTCTCTAGCTCCTCCATTGGGGATCTTGTGCTCAGTTCAATGGCTGACTGAGAGTGAACTCCGGGGTATTTGTGATACACTGGCAGAACCTCCCAGTTGGCAACTATATCAGGCTCCAGTCAGCAAGCACTTGTTGGCATCCACAACAGTGTCTGGGTTTTGTAAATGTATATACAATTGATCTGTAGGTGGGGCAGTCTCAGGATGTTCTTTCCCTCATACTCTGCTTCACATTTTGTCTCTGTATTTCCTTCTGTGGGTTGTTTGTTCCCCTTTCTAAGAAGGACCCATGTATCCATATTTTGTTCTTCCTTCTTCTTGAGCTTCATTTGATCTGTGAATTGCATCTTGGGCATTCCTAGCTCCTGGGCTAATATCCACTTATCAGTGAGTGCATACATGGGTGTTTTTTGTGACTGGGTCACCTCACTCAGGATGATATTTTCCAGTTCCATCCATTTGCTTAAGAATTTCATGAATTCATTGTTTTAATACCTGAGTAGTATTCCATTATGTAAATATACCACATTTTCTGTATCCATTCTTCTGTTGAAGAACATCTGTTTTCTTTCCAGCTTCTGGCTATTATAAATAGGACTGCTATGAACATAGTGGAGAATGTGTCCTTATTACATGCTGGAGAATCCTCTGGGTATATGTCCAGGAGGGGTATAGCAGGGTCCTCCATTAGTATTATGCCCAGTTTTCTGAGGAACTGCCAAACTGATTTCCAGAGTGGTTGTATCAACTTGCAATCCCAACATCAGTGAAGGAGTGTTCCTCTTTCTCCACATTCTCTCTAGCATTTGCTGTCCCTGAGTTTTTGATTTTGGCCATTCTGACTGGGATGAGATGGATGATTTGCATTTCCCTTATGACGAAGGATGTTGAACATATTTTTAGGTGATATTCCTCAGTTGAAAATGCTTTGTTTAGCTCTGTACTCCATTTTTAAAAGAGTTATTTTGTTCCCTTGGGACTAACTTCTGGAGTTCTTTGTATATATTGAATATTAGCCCACTGTCAGATGTAAGGTTGGTAAAGATATTCTCCCAATATGTTGGTTGCCATTTTCTCATATTGAGAGTGTACTTTGACTCACAAAAGGTTGTAATTTTATGAGGTTCCATTTGCCAATTCTTAAACTTAGAGCATAAGCTACTGGCGTTCTGATTAGGAACTTTCCCCTGTGCCCATGTGTTCAAGAATCTTACCCACTATCTTTTCTATTACTTTCAGTGTTTCTGGATTTATGTGGAAGTCCTTCTTCCACTTGGACTTGAGCTTTGTACAAGGAGATAAGAAAGGATCGATTTGAATTCTTCTGCATGCTAACCACTAGTTGATCCAGCACATTTGATAAAAATACTGTATTTTTTCCACTGGATGGTTGTAGATCCTTTGTCAAAGATGTAGAGAACATAGATGTGTGGGTTCATTTCTGGGTCTTCAATTCTATTCCACTCATCTACCTTCATGTCACTGTACCAATAACATGCAGTTTCTAACACTATTGCTCTGTAGTACTGCTTGAGGTGCAGGATGCTGATTCCCCCAGAAGTTCTTTTACTTAAGAATAGTTTTAGCTATCCTGGGTTTTCTGTTATTCCAGATTAATTTGAGATTTGCTTTTTCTAACTCTATGAAGAATTAAATTGGAATATTGATGAGGACTGCATTGATTCTGTAGAGAGTTTTGGGCAAGATGGCCATTTTTTCCTGTATTAATCCTGACAATCCTTGAGCATGTAAGATCTTTCCAACTTCTGAGATTACCTTCATTGTCCTTCTTCATAGACTTGAAGTTCTTGTCATACAAATCTTTCACTTGTTTGATTAGAGTCACACCAAGACACTTTATATTGTTTGTGACTATTGTGAAGTGTTCATTTCCTTAATTTCTTTCTCAGTCTGTTTATCCTTTGAGTATAGGAAGCCTACTGATTTGTTTGAGTTAATTTTATATTCAGCCAATTTATTGAAGTTTTTTTTTCTTATTTTCTAAGTTTTTTTTATTTACATTCCAAGTGATTTTCCCTTTCCCATTTTCTCCCTCCCCGAAAGTCCCATGAACCCCCTTCCCTCCCTCTGTTCCCAATTCAACCCCCTCTCACTTTGATGTCCTGGCATTTCCCTACATCCAGTCTTTCCTGGACCAGAGGTCTCTCCTTCCATCTTCTTGGAAATCTATTGATATGTGAATTGTGTATTGGGTATTCCAAGATTCTGGGTTAATTTCCCCTTATCAGTGACTGCATACCATGTGTGTTCTTTTGTGAATGGGTTACCTCACTAAGGATGATATTTTCCAGTTCTGACCATTTGCCTAAGAATTTAGTGAATTCATTGTTTTTAATTGCAGAGTAGTATTTCATTGTGTAAATATACCACATCTTCTGAATCCTTTCCTCCCTTGAGGGACATCAGGGTTCCTTCTAGCTTCTGGCTATTATAAATAAGGCTGCTATGAACATAGTGGAGCATGTGTCCTTATTGCATGTAGGGGAAGCCTCTGGGTATATGCCCAGGAGTGGTATAGCAGGATCCTCCAGGAGTGTCATGCCCAGTTTTCTGAGGAACTGCCAGACTGCTTTCCAGAGTGGTTGTACCAGCTTGCAGTCCCACCAGCACTGGAGGAGTGTTCCTCTTTCTCCACATCCTGGCCAACAACTGCGGTCTCCTGTGTTTTTGATCTTAGACATTCTGACTGGTGTGAGATGGAATCTCAGGGTTGTTTTGATTTGCATTTCCCTAATGACTAAGGATGTTGAACATTTCTTTAGGTGCTTCTCAGTCATTAGATATTCTTCAAGTGAGAACTCTTTGTTTAGCTCTGTACCCCATTTTTTAATAGGGTTATTTGGCTCTCTGGGTCTAATTTCTTAAGTTCTTTGTATATATTGAATATTAGCCCTCTGTCGGATGTAGATTTGGTAAAGATCTTTTCCCAGTTTGTTGGCTGCTGCTTTGTCCTTTTGACAGTGTCCTTTGCCTTACAGAAACTTTGTAATTTTATGAGGTCCCGTTTGTCAATTCTTGACCTTAGAGCATAAGCTATTGGTGTTCTGTTCAGGAAATTCTCCCCTGTGCCCATATGTTCAAGGTTCTTGCCTAGTTTCCTTTCTATTAGTTTCAGTGTGTCTGGTTTTATGTGGAGGTTCTTGATCCACTTGGAATTGAGCTTAGTTCAAGGAGATAAGAATGGATCGATTTGCATTCTTCTGCATGTTGACCTCCAGTTGAATGAGCACCATTTGTTGAAAAGGCTATCTTTTTTCCACTGGATGGTTTTAGCTCTTTTGTCAAAGATCAAATGACCATAGGAGTGTGGATTTATTTCATGGTCTTCAATTCTGTTCCATTGATCTACATGTCTGTAATGGTACCAATATCACACAGTTTTTTATACTATTGCTCTGTAGTACTCTTGAGTTACAGGATACTGATTCCCCCAGAAATTCTTTCACTTTTGAGAATAGTTTTAGCTATCCTGGGTTGACATCTGGGTTCTTTCCAGCTTCTGGCAATTATAAATAGAGCTGCTATGAACATAGTGGACTGTCCTTATTACCTGCTGGGGAATCCTCTGGGTATATGCAGGGTCCTTTGGTAGTATTATGCCCAGTTTTCTGAGGAACCGCCAGACTCATTTTCAGAGTGGTTGTGACAGCTTGCAATCCCACCAGCAAGAACTTAAGAGTTAGACTCCAGAGAGCCAAATAACCCTATTAAAAAATTGGGTTCATAGAACCATGCAGTTTTTAAACACTATTGTTCTGTAGTACAGTTAGAGGTCTGGGACACTGATTCCCCCAGAAGTTCTTTTACTCTTGAGAATAGTTTAATGCTAATCAAAATTGAAAGCTGGTACAACCACTCTGGAAAGCAGTCTGGTGGTTCCTCAGAAAATTTCCATGACACTCCTGGAGGATCCTGTTATACCACTCCTAGGCATATACCCAGATGTCCCTCAATGGAGGAATGGATTCAGAAGATGTGGTATATTTACACAATGGAATACTACTCTGCAATTTAAAACAATGAATTCACGAAATTCTTAGGCAAATGGTCAGAACTGGAAAATATCATCTTTAGTGAGGCAACCCAATCACAAAAGAACGCACATGATATGCAGTCACTGATAAGGGGATATTAACCCAGAATCTTGGAATACCCAAGACACAATTCACATATCAATAGATTTCCAAGAAGTTGGAAGGAGAGACCCCTGGTCTTGGAAAGACCAGATGTAGGGGAATACCAGGACAGAAAAGCGAGAGAGGGTTGAATGGGGAACAAGGGGAGGGAAGAGGTCTTATGGGACTTTCGGGGAGGGAGGAAACGGGAAAGGGGAAATCATTTGGAATATAAATAAAAAAATATAGAAAATAAAAAAGAAAAAGATAAAAATCACTGTGTTGGGCTATATAAGTCTATTATAAATTGGGAAATGAGAAATTCTCAAATTATAGAAATAAAGATAAACTGTGAGTGGTTCTAAAGTTCAGTGAATGATGCACATATAATGAAGCAGCAAAGGGAATTGAGTATGTCACAAAACCTATATTAGTATTAGTAGGTTAGAATGACGTTTTTCTTATTTTTTCCATTTTATAGATAAATATAAATATTGTATGTTTATTTGAAAATATATGTTTTTTAATATTAATGTCAAATTATGTATTCTTGAATATGAATATATATGTGTGGGGACATATGTGCATGCTTGTGTGTATGTATGTATGTATGTATGTATCTATCTATCTATCTATCTATATGAAATACGAAGCTGTAGAGACAGTTTAGTAATTAATAGAGCTTGCTATTCTTTCTGATAGTCAGAATTGAGTGCAAACACACATGTTAACTAACTGATGATTTTCTGTAACTAAAACTCTATAGGATCTAATGGCTTCTATAGATTCCCTTGGCTCATAAACACATGTGTATATTCACAGAACTACACACACTTATAAATAAATAAAAATAAATATATTTAAAAAACATGTATAGGAAATGTTTCATTTTTTTAGATATTGACAAATTTGTTGTGTTTTTGATACCTAATTGTATCTAATATGTATATGTAGAGAGAATATTCTATGCATATGATTAGTGGAAGTCAAAGTACTAGGCATCTTTATTACAATGAGTTTTATTGAGATAAAGGAGAGGGATAAAAATGATTTTCCAAACCCTGAAAATTGGGGCTTAGAAGATAGGCCAGTAAAGAAAGCACTTATTTACAAGCATGAGGAACTGAGTTTGTTCCTCAGTAATCACTGTTTTTTAAACTTGGTATGGTAACATGACAAGCAAATTTCTGACAAATGACTGGTCAGCCATCATGCCAAGTTTCAGACAAGTGAGAGAACCTGTGTCAAAAATCAAGTTAGACATTACCCAAAGAATAAAGGCTGATGCTCCCTTTTGACCTCCACATGCATGTATATACAAAATTGCACGTATAGGTGTATCTGCACACACTTGAACATATACACATTCATGCCTATAAGCACACAAACTTCAAACTGAATCCTGTGTTTTCAGTCAGAAAACTGTTCTGTTGGTAAGAATTGCCAATTGCTGAGAGAAAAGGAGAGAGGAGACCACTGAACTTTACACATACTGTGTGCTCTGAGGGCAACTATGTTTTCAGGAGAAATTGACCTTGACCAATATAAGCATTCTCTCCATGCTAATTATGTTGACACTGTTCATTGAGCGAAGAACCTGGTCAAGGGAAGTAGGACCAGCTACATGGCTTTGGAATGGCCCTGTGTTTATTATTGTGTTTCTGCTAATTGACACTTACACACTGTGCAGTTTCTTTGATACTATCCCATCTGATTCTCATTTCCACATGTGCATACAGCAAGGTGACATCAATATCAAGGAAAAAATTGCTAGGTTCAATGCAAGGTGTTGAGTAGAAAAAATATAATCCATAGCTACTATTTATGTGGAAAATTCTTTAAATTTTGTAGAAGTGTGTCATTAGTACATAACCACTAGGAAATTGTGTGGTCACTTTAGCAACACATCTATTAACATTAGAATGATATAAAGAAGATAAACATCCTTAGTTATTAGGGAAATGCAAATCAAAACAACCCTGAGATTCCACCTCACACCAGTCGGAATGGATAAGATCAAAAACATGAGAGACAGCAGTTGTTGGCTGAGGATGTGGAGAAAGAGGAACACTCCTCCACTGCTGGTGGGATTGCAAGCTGGTACAACCACTCTGGAAAGCTGTCTGGCGGATCTTCAGAAAACTGGGCATGACACTCCCGGAGGATCTGGCTATACCACTCTTGGGCATATACCCAGAGGCTTTACCTGCATGCAATAAGGACACATGCTCCACTATGTTCATAGCAGCCTTATTTATAATAGCCAGAAGCTGGAAAGAACCCAGATGTCCCTCAACGGAGGAATGGATTCAGAAGATGTAGTATATTTACACAATGGAATACTACTCTGCGATTAAAAACAATAAATTCATGAAATTCTTAGGCAAATGGTAAAAACTGGACAATATCATCCTTAGTGAGGTAACCCAATCACAAAAGAACAAACATGATATGCAGTCACTGATAAGGGGATATTAAACCAGAATCTCGGAATACCCTAGACACAATTCACATATCAATAGATTTCCAAGAAGGTGGAAGGAGAGACCCCTGGTCCTGGAAAGACTGGATGTAGGGAATCCCAGGACAGAGAAGTGAGAGGGAGTTGAATGGGGAAAAGAGGGAGGGAAGGGGGCTTATGGGACTTTCGGGGAGGGAGGAAATGGGAAAGGGGAAATGATTTATAGTGTAAATAAGAAAACTTAGAAAATAAAAGAAAACATTATGTGATTTAAATTCTCATTTTCATAGTTGTCATTTATGTATTAAAATATGGCATTTGCACTCAAATTCAAGAAAAATAAAAGATAAGCATTTTCAAGAATCAAACATAACTTTATGAAGCATCCATATATTTTTCAAGAAAAAAGAAAGACATCAGAAATTTTGCATGCAAATGGATTGAATTAAAAAATTATCATCTTTAGTGATGCAACACAGACCCAACATGACATACATGGTGTAATGGTTTTTATATGTTTGGCCAAGGGAGTGGTACTTTTAGGATGCCTAGCCTTATTAGAGTAGTTGTGTCACTGTATTCATGAGCTTTAATATCCTCGTCCTAGCTGCCTTGAAGCCAGTCTCCAGATGAATATTTAGAACTTTCAGCAGCTCCTGCTCCATGCCTGCCTGGATGCTGTCATGCTCTTAGATTGATGATAATGGAGTGAAACTCTGAACTTGTTATCCATCCCCAATTAAATATTGTCCTTATAAAGGTTGCCTTGGTTATGGTGTCTGTTCACAGCAGTAAAACCCTAAGACAGAAGTTGGTACCAGATTTCAAAGCATGTAGATCTTACTTGGAAAGGAGTAGAGGTAACTCAATGGGCTATCCTAGTAGGAATATGGAAAATCTTGTTGTTAAGTGTGATTTGAAATATGGGGACCTGGATCAAGAGGTATCTGTGGATAAGAATGTCAGTATGTGATATAGAGTCTGGTTTTGTGCTATTTTGGTGAAGAATGTGACTGCATTTTGCCATTGTCTGTAGAGCCTGCTTGAGGCTAAAGTGAAGATATTTTGATTAATTGCTTTTAAAAAGCAAGTCTTTTTTTTAACATTGATTTTTTTTAATGTAAAAAAGACTAAGTCAAATTTTTAACAAAAACATGACATAACAATATGGCACTATTTCCATAATCAATGCCCATACAATGGCATCAGTACAAAAAATATCTAAGCAAAGACAGGAGATTAGAAATTAGAGCATCAGGCAATGTTGATTTTAGGAAGAAGCTTATTAGCTATTCAAAAGAAACCAGCTATAAAAATGGAGACATTTTATAATTTGTAAATTCAAATTGCATACTTGAGTTTATGTCATATGCTCCTTCTTTTACCTTGTCTTAGTCAGGGTTTCTATTCCTACACAAACATCATGACCAAGAAGCAAGTTGGGGAGGAAAGGGTTTATTCAGCTTACACTTCTGCGTTGCTGTTCATCACAAAAGGAAGTCAGGACTGGAACTCAAGCAGGTCAGGAAGCAGGAGCTGATGCAGAGGCCATGGAGGGATGTTCCTTACTGGCTTGCTTCCCCTGACTTGCTCAGCCTGCTCTCTTATAGAACACAAGACTACCAGCCCAGGGATGGCACCACCCACAAGGGACCCTCCCCCCTTGATCACTAATTGAGAAATTGCCCCACAGCTGGATCTCATGGAGGCACTTCCCCAACTGAAGCTCCTTTCTCTGTGATAACTCCAGCCTGTGTCAAGTTGACACACAAAACCAGCCAGTAAAAAGCAAGTCTTGAAACAGCCTTGTATAAATTATTTTCTGTAGTTATTAAAGATTTACTGCAGTCATAAAAATGAAAAAGAATTTGGAGATCTGAAGACCACTTTGACATCAGACATGTAGATGCAAGATTTGGAGTTTGCCATGCTGCTTTCAGGTCTTATTTTGTGGATAACAGTTAAATGATTGGACAAATCTCAGAACAGATTTTGAACTATGAACTTTTAGCATTGTTGAGACTGCTATAGACTTTGAGGACCTTAGAAGTAGCAATAATTGTACCTTTTATTATGCTATGGCTAGTTATAATCTCCATACACTCATGTGTTTTAACAAGTCTATGGAAGTCAGGTTGTGTGATGTGATGGTTTGAATATGTTTGTTGGATTAGGTTTGTCACTGTGGGCATGGGCTTTAATATCTTTGTCCTAGCTTCCTAGAAACCAGTCTTCCCTAGTAGCCTTCTCATGAAGATGTAGAACTCTCAGCTCTGCTTGCACCATGCCTGCCTGAATACTGCCATGTTACTGACTTGTTGACAATGGACTTAATCTCTGAACCAGTAAACTACGCCCAATTAATTGTTGTCCTTATAAGAGTTGTCTTATTTATGGTGTCTATTCACAGCAGTAACTAAGTCACAGTATGTACTCACTGATAATTGGATATTAGTCATAAAGTACAGAACACCCATGATACACTTCACAGACCCAAAAATGTTAAACCTGAAGGAGGGCCCAAGCAAGAATATTTGAATGACACTTACAAGGGGAAACAAATACTCATAGGAGGCAGAGGGAGGACAGGAAGTGAATTGGGGAGGAGAAGGTGTGGAAACGGGTCAGGTAGGATCAGGTTTGCAGAGAGACAGAAGACAGACTAAGGCAGTCATGAGAATGAATTAAAATCTACAGCTCCTGGGAGTAGGAGGAATCTTTAGGAAGTCTAAGAGACCTGAGATTGGGGAGGTTCCCAGAAGTCAATGCGGGTGACCTTAGGCAAGATGCCTAAGAGTAGGGACATGAAAACTGAAGAGGCCACCTTTTTCCAGGCAAGACCACCAGTGTAGGGATAAGGACACAAACCTACCCGCAAAACTTTAGACCCAAATTTTGTCCTGTCTAAAATATATGCAGGGACAAAACTAGAATAGAGAATGAAGGAATGGGCAACCAATAACCAGCTCAACTTGAATCTAATCCCATGGAAAAACACTAATCCCTGTGAGTATTAATAATTCTCTTATGCTTATGGACAGGAACATAGTATAATTGTCCTCTGAGAGGCTCTATCCAGCACAGATGCAGATACCCACAGCTAAACATTGGAAGGAGGTTGGGTATACTTTTGGAAGAGTAGGATGAAGGACTGAAGAGCCTGAAGCTGCTGTGATCCCCACAGGAAGAACCAACAGAGTCAACTAACCTGGACCTCTGGGAACTCTCAGAGATTGCGAAACCATCCAAAGAACACACATGGACTAGAAAGTGGCCCCAGGCACATATATAGCTGACTTACAGCTCAGCACCCATGTGGGAGTCCAACAACTGGAGTGGAGACTATTTCTAAAGCCTGACTGTTTTATCAGTTCCCCAACAGGACTGACTCATCTGGCAGAAACTTGATAACACAGGTAGGATTTGGGGGCCCTGGGGAAGAGGGGGAGCTGTCTCAGAGGAGAAGAGAAAGGAGTATGGGGAAGTGTCTCTGTGGTGGTTTGAATATCTCTAGGCAGGAAGTAGCACTTTTTAGAAGTATGGCCTTGGAGTAGGTGTGATCTTGTTGGAATAAGTGTGCCACTGTGGGTGTGAGTTTTAAAACCCTTATAATACATGTTTTATTTACTTTCAGAACAAAATGTAGACCTCTCAGCTCCTGATGCACCATGCTACCATGCTCGTGGCTTGATGATAATAAACTGAACCTCTGAGCCTGTAAGTCATCACCAGTTAAATGTTGTTTTCACCAGAGTTAGCTTGGTCACAGTGTCTCTTCACAACAGTGAAACCCTAAAACAGTCTCTGTGGGGAGTCTCGGAGGGGGCAATGTTTGTTGTAAGTAAATAAGTTATTTTTTTCTTAAAATAAAAAAGCAGGTCCTAGATGGGAGCCAGGTATGGTAACATACATCTCTGATCCAAACACTGATGAAAGTGGGTCTGGAAGATTTCTGTGAACTTGAGGCCATCTTCAAGAAGCAGAGAGGGCTGGGCAAATGGCTCTTGCAGAGAACCAACTTTGGTGTCTTGGATCTATGTCAGGTAGCACACAACAACCAGCCCACTTGATATGATGCACTTTTCTGACCTTCGCAGATACCTGTACCTACCGTTTCATGTACATGCTTTCACCAGCTCTGTGTTCTCATACTCAGTTTGAGTCATCTTGCTTTTTTTCTTTTGTCGTTAATATATCTGGTTCCCCAAGAAATTCACTGTTTTCTGTATAACTGGTCTTTGAAACTGAACATTCCTCACAAATTCTGCAGAGTTTTAGTCACCTTGAGAAAATGATTGAAACCTTCTACCAGATTTTCTGCTCTTGCCCTAAATATATTATATGCTCTACTTTCAGCAGTACTGAGCCTCCATTTATTGTGCTCACCACCTTACTCTCCTGTTCCCCATGCAACCACAGTGGAGACAATGCCTACAAGCGTGGTCAGTCTTTCTTTGGCTGGTTCCCACATCCTTCCATTCCTCCGTCACACCTTGTTCCTCTACATCATTACAGTCTGATGGGAGACACACAAGTTATCTTTCCTCAGTGTGAGACTTATTTCTTCAATCAGAAACCTGCTTAGGGGGACTTGATTTTTGAAGCCTGATTTACTTGCACCTTGACAAGGATACAAAATTGAATTCTATCGCTTGTCCCACTGGGATATTAATGTTCTTTCCTCTGCTGAACATCTTTTCACTGTTAAGCTTACAAAGTTTATAAAACACTGTGTATTGAACTTATTTATCAACTTTACTATTGATTGTTAGTTGTCTGTTCATGGAATATGGAATGTCACCTCTAAGAGACAGAAAGCAATACTTCCTTTACTGACTGAAGTACAGTTGCCTATAATGTTCCTTGGTACATAGGCTCTCAAATAATGTTTGTTAAATCGACAAATGTTTGAGAGGTGCTATTAGTTATTTTTAACTCACTACTTGGAGGAATAGATACAGAAAGTAACAGACTCAGCCAGAAAGGTAGACTGAGGACCTGGGGTAAACTAAGTTGGTAAAGTACTTGATGTGAAAGCATGAAGACCAGAGTTTGATTTCTCAGAACTTCCACAAAAAAGCTGGGTGCCACTGAATAATCCCAGTACCAGGAATATATAGACATAAGCAGAAGGCTGAAGGTTGATGGCCTGTCAGTATATTTGCATGAGAAAGCTTTAGATAAAAGTGAGAGCCCCTATCTCAGTGAGATAACCTGAATTGTACCTTGTTGAAAAGAAAGGGATTTTAGTTTTGCTAAGGCTTTTCCTACACCGTTTTTATGACTGGTGATGCTTCTGAACAGATTTACCCTTTGGTCTCTTGATTCTTATCTTCTTTCAGGAAAAAATTCAATCAAAACACATAGACAATTGAAGCATTTTGTTAAGAAAATGGAAGAAAAGCAAATATTTCAAGGGGGTGTTGGAATAGGTTATCCCAAGGCAAGCAACAAACTAGCATTTTATTAGATTAATTTATATATATTTATGTATATGAGTACATTGCAGCTATCCTTAGGCACATCAGAAGAAGGACTCAGATCCCAATACAGATGGTTATGAGCCATGTGTGGTAATGGCAATTGAACTCAGGACCTCTGGAAGAGGAGTCTGCTTTTTTTTTTTTTTTTGATATTTTATTTATTTATGTTTCAAATATTATCTGCTTTCCTGATTTCCCATCATGAATCCCCCTATCCCAACTTCCCTCCCCCTGCTTCTATAAGGGTGCTCCCCTACCTACCCACCCACTCCTGTTTCCTCACCTTGGCATTATCCTACACCAGGGCATCGACTATTCACAGAACAAAGGGCCTCTTCCCCCACTGATGTCCAACAAGGCCATACTCTTCTATATGTGCAGCTGGAACCATGGATCACTCCATGTGTATTCTTTGGTTGGTAGTTTAGTCCCTGGGAGCTCTGGGGTGACTGGTTAGTTGATATTGTAGTTCTTCCCATGGGGCTGCAAACCCCTTTAGCTCCTTCATTCCTTTCTTTTACTCCTCCATTGTGTACCCCATGCTCAGTCCAATGGTTGGCTATGAGCATCCATCTCTGTATTTTTCAGGCTCTGGCAGACCCTTTCAGGAGACAGCTATATCAGGCTCCTGTCAGCAAGCACATCTTGGCATCTGCAGTAGTGTCTGTGTTTGGTGTCTTATTATGGGATGGTCCCTCAGTCAGGGCAGTCTCTGGATAACTGGCTTTTCCTTCAGTCTCTGCTCCACACTTTGATTCCATATTTCCTCCCATGAGTATTTTATTCTTCCTTCTAAGAAGGACTGAAGCATCCACAATTTTGTCTTCCTTCTTCTTGAGCTTCATGTGGCCTGTGAATGTTATCTTGGGTATTCAGAATTTTGGGGCTAATATTCACTTATTAGTGAGTGCATACCATGTATTCTGTTTTGTGACTGGATTATCCTGCTCAGGATGATATTTTCTAATTCCATCCATTTGCCTAAGAATTTCAGGAAGTCAATGGTTTTTATAGCTGAGTAAAACTCCATTGTGTAAATTTGCCACATTTTCTGTAACCATCCCCCAAACTGTTATTTTTAAAGAAGTGTTTGTAGATTTTAAAGATGATTTATCAGTATTTATGAGATTGGTAGCATATTCACTGAGTAAGTTCATTTTCCACAATGCTATTAATGGACAACCAGATTCTCATTTAGAGCATTATTTTCCATGATGCTAAAGAGATGGCCACATCAAGCAGGAGGTCATTGTTAAATCACAGTGCAGATGTTATAATGATACCAGGTCTTTGAATATGCAAACCTGCATATCTGATACAGCATGAACAACCCAATAGCAGCTTTAAGTCTCTTTAGCCACAAAGGTAATTCACTCATCATGAGACACAGATGCTCAGAATCAGCTACAGTTTCCTCAGTCACTAATTTCTGGTATACACAATATCAACTTTATTCCTATTCTTTCTTTGCTGAAACAGTACCTGGCCTTTTTATTCCTACTGGCTAGCCAATCTGAAGAAAATTCTTGATGTCTTGATTTAGATTAACACTAATAGTGTGTCCTTTCTACTCTCTATTCTCCCTCTTAAATTCAACTGAGTACAAGGTAAAAGGAAAAATATCAGCTCACTAGCCGCAAGACCAAAATCTCAGCAAAAGGAGATTTAGTTGTCCCCAAAAGACAAAGGGCATGGAACAGGAAACAAGGACAGGAGATAGAGGACAAGGGGAAGGAAACAAGGGAGAGGAGGCAGGTATTTGTCCTGGAGAAAAAAGGACTGCCTCTGAAGAGAGGAGTCAGAAGTGGCCAATAGGGAAAAGGTGGTTCTAAAAATATAAGCACAGGTGGAAACACTGTGTTAGGAAGAGAGATTTAATGTTAGTTGGGCAGCTTAATTAGGTGAGCCAAAGAGTTTTTGATAGTTGAACTTATATAATTTAATATCTAGACCTTGATAAAAAGCCTCAGAATGAGGAAGTAGCCAAATAATGGAATATAATTTGATGGATAGATTTAGGAATATAATCTAAATCTTTTTAGCAAGGCATAGAGAATTGGGGGAAGGACAAAGCCTTCAACAGTCAGGTATGTGAGCTGACTCAAGTCCCTTCATAAGTTATCAAAAAAGTTCTGAAGGGAGTGAATTTGTTTGAGTTGTAGTACACTGTTTGTTCTCCCAGTTCCCTTGGTCTGCTTGAACTTTTCCCGTCTTATTTATTTCCTATTAAAGACACGTGTTTTCCTGTCTATCTAAAAGGGTGGACCTCTCATGAAAAACCTTTTTTCCCCATTTTAACAGCCACTACCTGGCCAGTTTCAGCTTAATTTTTCAATTAAGTATTTCTTTTTCTCAATCAGGACTTTTTAAAATTTGTTAGCTCCAGTTGTTTGATATTTCTTTTCTGGAGAGACACAACATACACATAGCTACTCATACCCATAGGATACCAAAGTAAAGCATATTCCAATGTTAAACCTGGTGAACCAATAAGTTAGTGGGATTATGGGAGTATGGGTAAGGGGTTACTCATGGGACCAGGCATGGAACAAAGGCAGCTGCTCTATTGGAGTTCTCTGCAGGACTTGGAAATAGCTTTAGATCTGAACCACTCCTCTCAGCTGCTCTGTCAATCAGTCTCCTCCTCATCAGGTGTTTAGTGCTTCCATAGACATGGGTGAGTATGGAGACATTTAGGGAATGTTGCATGTTTTAGCTACTTTAGACAGTGAGGGTTGTTTTTTCCTGAGTCCGATAAGTCATCTCCTCCTATCTAGAGAGCATTTTTCAATTCAAAGTCAATCACTATGTTATCATCTACTTAGGAAAACATAGATAAATTAAAGAAATCCCATACTCCCTCTTAAGTGAATGCCATTTATCTATTGGGGAAACCTAAAGAGCTTGGCCATTGTGATCCATAAAGAAATACAGGAAATGCCCATTCTCTCAGGTATCCTTGTTGATATTAGTGAATGCCTTTCTGATTACTGAAGTCTATTATGGCTAGTGCTTTGTTGGTAACAGAGAAAGACATTATTCACGCTAGTACCTACAGCCAGAAACCTGGGGCTAGCAAAGCTGTATTCAAATTAGTCCAGATAAGAAAAATGTAGAAAGCCTGACTTATTAGGCATTTATCAAAGTATACTATAGGAATGAAGGCAGATAATCGATTTTAATGATTTCTTGAATACCTAAAACAAAAGACACTTCTAGCAGCAAGGCCTTTTTGAAAAATCATCGCTCCTCCATAGTAGAGATAATTCAATTCTTCCACTTTTCAAGGATGAGAGTGAATGGGGTAGTGCAGTCACATCACAGATGCCAGCTCTACAGTTGCTAAACACCTCATGCAAGAGCCTGTGTTGATTCCAAGGAGGTGGCAGACAGATGGAGAACCAAGTATTAATGATCCTTGGTAATATTTCAAGAGGCAATACAGAAAGGCAGAGAGATGCTTTGTCAGTTCTGTACACAAACATTTTCATTGAGACAGAGTCCCAATTTCAACAATTGTCCTGAAATTCATTATGTGGCTAACGATAACCTTGAACATCTGATCCTTCTGCTCATAGTTCCAATTAGAGATGTGCATTATCATACACGTGTGGTCTTAGGTGCTATTGTGGATAGAATCCAAGACTTTGCCAATCCTAATAAATCACTATACCTACTCTACAAATGAACATTAATCTCCAGCACTAGTGGGTCTTGTTTAGAGGACTATCTTTGACAATACCTCTTAAAAGCCACTTAGTGCTTTCCTGAGTATCTGAAAAAAGCAAATGAAAGAGAAACAAGATTGGGATCTCATTGCAGGAACATGATCGGTGGTTTTACTCTATTTTAATAAGGATGATCAGAAAGCACCTTACTTGATATGTTCCTACTAAGTCTTAAATGAAACTCAAGATTCTGTGTAATGTGATTTTTTATTAGATATATTCTTTATATCTAAAATGATTTCCCCTTATCTGTATCCCCCCCCAAAAGTTCATTAAGCCCACTTACCTCCCCCAGTTCTCCAATCAACCCATTCCTGCTTTCCTGTCCTGGGATTTCCCTACAGTGCTGTATTGAGCCTTTTCCAGGACCAGAGGCATCTCCTTCCTTCTTCTTGGGAATCATTTGATATATGAATTTTTTCTAGGGTAATCCAAGCTTCTGGGCTAATATCCGCTTTTAAGTGAGTGCATACCATGTGTGTTCTTTTGTGATTGAGTCACCTCACACAGGATGACATTCTCCAGTTCCACACACTTGCCTAAGAATTTCATGAATTCAATGTTTTTAATAGCTGAGTATTATTACATAGTGTAAATACACCAAATTTTCTGTATCCATTCCTCCATTGAGGGACATCTGGGTTCTTTCCAGCTTCTGGCTATTAAAAATAAGATCGCTATGAACATAGTGGAGCATGTGTCCTTAATACATGCTGGAGAATCTTCTGGATATATGCTCAGGGGTGGTATAGCAGGGTCCTCCAGTAGTAGTATGCTGAGTTTTCTGAGGAACCACCAGACTGATTTCCAGAGTGATTATACCAGCTTGCAATCCCACCAGCAGTGGAGGAGTGTCCACTTTCTTCACATCCTCTCCAGCACCTGCTGTCTCATGAGTTTTTGATTTTAGCCATTCTGACTGGTGTGAGGTGAAATCTCGGGGTTGTTTTGATTTGCATTTCCCTGATGACTAAGGATGTTGAACATTTCTTTAGGTGCTTCTCAGCCATTTGATATTCTTCAGGTGAAAATTATTTTTTTAGCTCTGTATCCAATTTTTTAATAGGGTTATTTGGTGCTCTGGAGGCTATCTTCTTCAGTTCTTTGTGTATCTTGGATATTGGTATTCTGTCCGATGTAGGGTTGGTAAAGATCTTTTCCCAATTTGTTGGTTGCTATTTTGTCCTTGTGAAAGTGTCCTTTGCCTTACAGAAACATTGTAATTTTATGGGGTCACATTTGTCAATTCTTGATCTTAGAGCATAAACTATTGGTGTTCTCTTCAGGAAATGTTCCCCTTTGCCCTTGTCCTCAAGGCTCTCCCCCATTTACTTTTCTATTAGTTTGAGTGTGTCTTGTTTTATGCGGAGGCACTTGATCCACTTGGACTTGAGCCTAGTACAAGGAAATAAAAATGGATTGATTTTCATTCTTCTGCATGCTTACCTTCAGATGAACCAGCACCATTTGTTGACAAGGCTATCTTTTTTCCACTAGATGATTGTAGCTCCTTTGTCAAAGGTCTGGTGACCATAGGTACGTGGGTTTACTTCTGGGTCTTCAATTCTAATCCATTGATCTACCTGCCTGTCACTGTACCAATACCACACAGTTTTTAAAACTATTGCTCTGTACTACTGCTTGAGGTCAGGGATACTGATTCTCCCAGAAGTTCTTTTACTGTTGAGAATAGTTTTAGTGATACTGTGTTTTTTGTTATTTCAGATGAATTTGATAATTGCTCTTTCTAACTCTTTGAAGAATTGTGTTGGGATTTTAATAGGGATAGCATTGAATCTGTAGATTGCTTTTGGCAAGATGGCCATTTTTACTATATTAATCCTGCCAATCCATGAACATGGAAGATTTTTCCATCTTTTGAGGTCTTCTTAAATTTCTTTCTTCAGAGACTAAAATTTCTTGTCATATACATCTTTCACTTGTTTGGTTAGATTCTCACCTAAATACTTTATATTGTTTGTGGCTATTGTGAAGGGTGTCATTTCCATAATTTCTTTCTCAGACTGTTTATCTTTTGAGTATAGAGAGACTACTGATTTTCTTGGCTTGATTTTATATCCAGACACTTTGCTGAAGTTGATTTTCAGCTGTAGGAGTTCTCTGGTAGAGTTTTTTGGGTAACTTAATTATACTATCATATCATCTGCAAATAGTGATAGTCTTCTTCCTTTCCAATTTGTATACTTTTGACCTCCTTTTGTTGTCTAATTGCTCTATCTAGATCTTTAAGTACTATATTGAATAAATATGGAGAGAGAGGGCAGCATTGCCTAGTGCCTGATTTTAGGGGTATTGCTTCAAGGTTCCCTCTATTTAGTTTGATGTTTAGGTATGGGCCTTGAATTCCTGTTCTCTCTAAGACCTTTAACATGTAAGGATGCTGAATTTTGTTAAATGCTTTTTCATCATCTAGTGAAATGACCATATGGTTTATTTCTTTGAGTTTTTTTTTTAATGTAGTGGATTACATTGATGGATTTCCATATATTGAAAATTCCTGCACCCCTGGGATGAATCCTACTTGTTCATGGTGAATGATCATTTTGATGTATTGTTGGATTCATTTGGCAAGAATTTTATTGAGTATTTTTGCATCAATATTCATAAGAGAAATTTGTCTAAAGTTCTCTTTCTTCGTTGGATCTTTTTGTGTTTTGGTATCAGCGTAATTGTGGTTTCAGAGAACAAGTTGTGTAGTGTCCATTCTGTTTCCTTTTTGTAGAATAGTTTGAAGAGTATTGGTGTTAGGTCTTCTTGAAGGTATGGTAGAATTCTGCACTAAAACCATACAGTCCTGTGCTTTTATTAGTTGGGAGACTGTCAATGACCACTTCTATTTCTATAGGGGTTTTGGGACCATTTAGATGGTTTATATGATGCTGATAATACTTTGGTAGTTGGTTTCTGTCTAAGAATTTGTCCATTTCATCCAGATTTTCCAGTTGTGTTGAGTATAGGCCTTTATAGTAGGATCTGAATTTTTTGAATTTCCTTAGTTTCTGTTGTTATTTCTCCATTTTCATTTCTGATTTTGTTAATTTGGATACTGTCTCTGTGCCCTCTGGCTAGTGTGACTAAAGATTTATCTATCTTGTTGATTTTCTCAAAGAACCAGCTCCTGGATGTGTTGATTCTTTGAATAGTTCTTTTTGTTTCTACTTGGTTGATTTCAGCCCTGAGTTTGATGATTTCCTGCCCTTTACTCCTCTTGGGTGTATTATTTCTTTCTGTTCTAAAGCTTTCAGGAGTGCTGTTAAGCGGGCACTCAGAGCTATGTGTTTTCCTTTTAGTACTGCTTTCAATGTGTTTGATAAATTTGGGTATGTTGTGCCTTCATTTTCATCAAATTCTAAGAAGGGATTGTTTTCTTTGCTTATTTTTTCCCTGACCAAGCTCTCATTGAGTAGAGAATTGTTCAGCTTCCATGTGTATGTGGGCTTTCTGTTCTTTTAGTTGCTATTGAAGACCACCCTTACTCCATAGCGACCTGATAGGAGGCATGGGATTAGTTTGATCTTCTTATATCTGTTAAAGTCTGTTTTGTGACCAGTTTTATGGTCAGTTTTGGAGAAGGTACCAGGAAGTGCTGAGAAGAAGGTATATTCTTTTGATTTAGGATGAAATGTTCTATAGATTTCTATTAAATCCATTTGTTCCAAAACTTCTGTTAATTTCACAATGTCTTGGTTTAGTTTGTGTTTCCCTGATCTGTCCATTGATGAGAGTAAGTGTTGAGGTCACCCACAATTATTGTGTGGACTGTGATGTGTGCTTTAAGCTTTAGTAAAATTTATTTTATAAATGAGGATACCCTTGTGTTTGGAGCATAGATGTTCAGAATTGAGAGTTCTTCCTGGTAGATTTTTACTTTAATGAGTATAAAGTGTCCTTCTATGTCTTTTTTAATGACTTTTGGCTATAAGTCTATTTTATTGGACATTAAAATGGCTACTCCAGCTTATTTCCTGGGAACATTTATTTGGAAAACTGTTTTCCAGCCTTTTACACTGAGGTACTGTTTGTCTTTGACACTGAGATGAATTTCCTGTTTGCAGTAAAATGTTGGATCCTGTTTAAATATCCAGTCTCTTAGTCTATATATTTTTATTGGGGAATTGAGTCCATTGATGTTAAGAGATATTAAGGAAAAGTGATTGTTGCTTCCTGTTATTTTTGATGCAATTTTTATTTTTGTTTGGTTATCTTCTTTTGGGTTTGTTGAAAGATTAATTTCTTGCTTTTCTAGTGTGTAGTTTCCCTCCTTTTGTTGATGCTTTCCTTTCATTATCCTTTGAAGAGCTGAATTTGTGGAAAGTTACTGTGTAAATTATTTTTGTCATGAAATACCTTGGTTTCTCCATCTATGGTAATTGAGAGAATTGCTGGATATAGCAGTCTGAGTTGGCATTTGTGTTCTCTTAGGGTCTGTATGATATCTGCCCAGGCTCTTCTGACTTTCATAGTCTCTGGTGAGAAGTCTGTTATAATTCTGATAGCTCTACTTTTATGTTATTTGGCCTTTTTCTCTTATTGCTTTTAATATTCTTTCATCGTTTAGTACATTTGGTGTTTTAATTTTTATGTGACAGGAGGAATTTCTTTTCTGGTCAAAACTATTTGGAGTTCTGTAGGCTTCTTGCATTTTCATAGGCATCTCTTTCTTTAGGTTAGGGAAGTTTTCTTCTATAATTTTGTTGAAGACATTTACTGCCCCTTTAAGTTGGAAATCTTCAGTCTCTTCTATACCTACAGTCCTTAGGCTTGGTCTTCTCATTTTGTCCTGGATTTCCTGGATGTTTTGGGTCAGGAGCTTTTTGCATTTTTACTTTCTTTGACTGTTGTGTAAATGCTTTCTATGACATCTTCTGCTTCTGAGATTCTCTCTTCTATCTCTTGTATTCTGTTTTTGATGCTTGCATCCATGACGCCTGACTTCTTTCTTAGGTTTTCTACTTCCTGAGTTGTTTCCCTTTGTCATTTCTTTATTGATTCTACTTCCATCTTTAGATCCTGGATGGCTTTCTTCAATTCCTTCACCTGTTGTGTTGTGTTTTCCCTTAGTTTTTCAAGGGCTTCTCCCTGTTTACTTGTGTTCTCCTATATTTCTTTAAGGGAGTTATTTATATCTTTCTTGAAGCCCTCCATCAGCATCATGAGCTGTGATTTTAAGTTGAAATCTTGCTTTTCTGGTGTGTTTGGGTATCCAGGACTTGCTGCTGTGGGAAAATTGGGTTCGGATGGAGCCATATTGCCTTGATTTCTGTTAGTAATGTTCCTACGTTTGCCTTTTGCCATCTGGTTATCTCTGGTGTTAGTTGGTTCTGCTGTCACTGGCTGGTGCTTGTCCCTCCTGTGTGCCTGCAGGCCTATCTCAGCACCCCTGGGTGATCAGCTTTCCCCTGTCACACATTGCTGTGGGGTTGCACAGCTCCTGGATGTAGTTCGGACCCTGGCAGACTGAGTCCCAAGTGATCTTACATTCAGGTGTTCTCTGTGTTCCTGGCTGAAGCAGCCTGCTCAGTGGCAGGAGAGAAGATGTTGGGTCACCTCTACTCATGAGACTCAATGCAGAGCAAATATCCCCTAGCCGACTAGGTACACAGACTGCAAAGATGATGGTGCCTCACCTCCAAACGTGGGACTACTGCAGGGCAGATGTCTCCTGGCAGAGTAGGTACACAGACAGGTGAGGTGCTGCCAAATCCCTGGGTGCAGGAGGAGCCCTGGTGGGGTGTGTCCCAAGTGATCTTCTACTTTTGTGTTCATTGCATACCTGTCTACACCAGGTTACACAGTCACAGTGGCAAAGATGGTGGCACCTCACCTCCAAATGCGGTACTCCCTCTAACTGTGGGACTCCCCGCAGGGCAGATGTCCCCCTTCAGGGTAGGTACACAGACAGCTGCGGGGCTGCTGGGCCCCTGGGTGTAGTCAGAGTCCTGGTTGGGCGCGTCCCAAGTGATCCTCCACTCGGGTGATCCCTGAGCTCCTGTCTGCACCTGTCTACTCAGTCACAGTGGCAAAGATGATCATAATGTGATTTTATAAGGACAGTGTATGTAAGCAATTTACCACTACATATGTTTATCTTATGTATCTTAGTATCAACCATGATGCAATCATATTTTTGAAAAAAAAAATAAGAATAGTTAAATAAATAAGTATTCTGGGAGAAATACATAAAACATGTAAGAGAGAACATACTTCATCAACTTTGTATGAGAACAGTGTCTTAGTATCATTTCATATAAAATACCCTGACAAAAATGAATGTAAAGGATTAAGGTTTGTTTTAGTTCACATTTCAGTGTATCATGATGCTCAGATCTGAAGACAGCAGAAACATCATATTTCCATTTGTCTCCTGTCAGTAATCAGGAAAAGTATAGAGAAGTGAATGCGTGTTTGTAGCTTAGCAAACTTCCTCAGTTTTGTGTAGTTCAAAATCTCCTCCCCATAGAATGATACTACTCACAGTACATGAGACTTCTCACCTCAATTAATGTAATCAAGATTATCCTTTACACATATGCCTACTCCCTTGTTTTCCTAGGTGATTATACATTTTATCATGTTGACAGTTAATACTAACCATCATCCAAGGTAAAAGACATAGGACATCTTTGAACTTTGAAATAAAACATTTAATTTTAAGCAGTTGCATGAAGATTGGTAGTGTCAGGGTGTGGAACTCAGAAGGTCCCATGACTCACAAAGCTTTAAGTTTTCAAGCTCTTTTCCTCTCGGGAGAGAAACTGCACCAGAGGAACACAGATCAATGCTATGTTCATGTATCTCTTTCCATGAGGGGAGCCCTAAAATTGGTTTCATGTTACCTAGCTACTGACCTCAGCTACTACCACCACTACCACCATCACCAATTATTCATCTTGTCTTGACCTGGGGACTCTTCATGTCATACTCTTACAGAGTTAACACTCCACGTGACAATGACAGAAGTGGATTTCCATGCCAGGGAAAAAGATTTGTTAGCTAATGTCATCAAAAGTGAGAAAGATTAAGAAACTTATCCAGTCATGGAAGGCTACAACCTTAATAGTTACATTCTTCAACACTCTAGAGCCCATGCAATACACACATATGCAACACACACACACACACAGTGTACTAAGTGTGCTACTTAGCCCAGCACATATATTCCCTCACGAATAAACAGGCCAGCCATGCGGATATCCTAGAAACAGTGAAGGGAGAACTGTAAAAGTTCTCAAGTTGAAGAGATTTGCCCATAAACTATTGAGAGAAAAAGTCAGAAGTGTCCAGATTTTACTTAAGTTTCCTGTTACTGTAATAAAATGCACTAACAAAAGCAACATAAGAGAATAGGTATTTATTGTGGTTCAAGGAAAACATTCCTTCGTGTTGGAGAATACATGGCCGGAAACAGAGACAGAATAGTAACTGGACAGAATTTTAAAACCCCCAGTGGCCCACTTCCTGCAGCAAGGCTTGACCTTCTAAATCTTCAGTATTACTAGTATTATTAGTATTCTGTGAATACTAATTCAGTATTCACAGAAAGAACCACAAGATGGGGACCAAGAATTGAAACACAAGACTACAAAGCTATATTTCACATTCAAACAACAGCCTATCAGCTAAGCACAGACTGAGTCATGCAAGGAAAGAGTTTTCCCTACTAGAGTCTCCCCAAAGAAGGCAACTCCCATCTGCAACTCTGTTGCCCTGAGGGTGTTAGAGTCTCTCACCTCCATAGGGTCAAGAGAAAGAATTGGTATGCACCGAATGATAGTATCTGTGGTTATCTGTCTAAAGAATAATAAGTTAATTCAGAGGATGATGACTATTGTCCCAAAAGATGTTCATCTCTGATGCTGTAAATCTATGCTCTCTGTCAGCAATTGGGAGACTGATAGAGGATACAGGAGAGAAGGCTGAAGAGGCTCCTATTGTGCAACATCTGCCCTGAAGACTTTGCAAACATAAATACATTGGGTGGAATGCTTTCCTTAGAGTAAATACCAGTGTTCCATTGAGGGCCTGGAGGTAAATTTGTACATTCTGCATCATGGTAATGCATCTTCTCCTTAAATATTTGTCCCATGGAACGAAGGCTGGGAAATTTGAAAGTAAGTAGAAACTTATTTTTAAACAGTTGAAATATCCGACTAGTGGCAAGCAGTAATTTCACCAAATTTTCAATTCTCAGCTCTAGTCAATGAAATTTTAATGTAGGCACTGAAAACCATGGTATAAGAGAATGACCATTTTTGTAAAGAATCTAATATTCATTTCCCATGAATAAAGTTTTCACAGGCACATGATAAGTGAAAAATAAAAGTTAGCAGAAGCAAAATCTCAAGGTTTCTTTGGACAGTCAGTTGTATTGGAGAGTGTTTTTCTAAGACAAACACACAAAGGAACATTCTGCTGAAGCATCACAGGTAAAAGGCTAAGGCAGACTCATAAAGGAATGTTTCACTAAAGCAGAGACAGACAAAAGGATGTTCTGCTAAAGTAAGCACATGAAAGGACAGGTGATAGTGTTTTTGCTAAGGACCCAAGTGTATTATTTTGCCTTGGATTGTGTAGTTGAAATCTGTTTGCTGGACTCCATAGAGAGAAATGCACCAAAAAACTTCTAGGGGTGTGCTGGAATTTCTTAGCACAGACTCGGGCTAATTGACAAAGTAATGTCGGCTGAGACAGACTCATTTGCTGAGGCAAGGTAGATTCCAAGACAAGACCTGTAGAAGACATGTGATGTTTGGAGGGAGTATAAAAATGGCTTAAATTACAGTGATGGAAGCTGAGCTTGGTTTGCTTACATAGCTTAGTGTTCCTTGATCTCACATCTTTACTGACCTTTGCTACACTGAGAGAGGCACAGCCAAGATCTTAGTCCAGCTTTCCTGCTGGTCGCTCCTGCCGACAGGTGCCAGTTTGGCTGAGGCCTGGATATCTGTGTTGGTAGTGCCATTGTTGCTGATTTATGTTCACTATCCCAATTATAGAGAACTGGCCTGCTGCTATATCCATGAAATGTTTGCTAGTAAATCTTGTTGTCTCTGCTGACCTGTGATCTGACCTTCTGATTTCCCAAAAACACACATGAGAATTGGTCCAACAAACCATTTCAAAACAGGTCCACTTCCACTGTATCCTTTCTTCTCCACTACCTCTTGTGAGTAGTAGGCTAGAAGGGAGATAAACTTGTTTAAGAAATATCATTAAAAATAGGATTTTAAAAAAATTAAAGATAGTTATTTTTGCAGCTCTTTTATGTAAGGTAAAATATTAAGTCTGAGACTGGCTTGAGCCATCAAGAGTAACATCCTTATTTTCCTCACACTTGTTTCCAATGGCCTGAGAGTTGCTGTGTCCGACTCCTCTCCCTAGAGAAGATGGGGTCTTTTGGACCTATAGTGTATATATCCCAGTATTGTTATTATTTTGTTAACATCTGCTAACTATATAACAATAGATATTATGACATTTTTATTAAGGTGAATCAAATGAGTTTTGATCATGATGACCCTTCCCTGCTCTCATATGTACCCATCTCCCTCTCATATATCCCTCTTTTTTTTTTTTTACATTGTTCTAAGGTCTTTTTTCTTTTCTTTTCTTTTCTTTTCTTTTCTTTTCTTTTCTTTTCTTTTCTTCTCTCTCTCTCTCTCTCTTTCTTTCTTTCTTTTAATTTATTTACATTTCAAGTGTTATTCCCTTACCTGGTTTCCCCCTCTCCCAGAAACCCCCTATTCCACCCCCTTCCCCCTGCTTCTATGAGTGTAATCCTCTTCCCACCTACCCATTCGTGCCTCTCTGCCCTCGATTCCCCTACACTGGGCCATCTATCGAACCTTCATAGGACCAAGAACCTCTCCTGCCTTTGATGTTTGACAAGGCTGTCCTCGGCTACATGTGCAGCCAGGGCCATGTGTACTCTTTGGTTGGCATCTTTGTCCCTGGGAGCTCTGGGGGGTTTGTTTGGTTATACATGGTATGCACTCTCTAATAAGTTGATATTACCCCAAAAGCTCTGAATACATGAGATACAATTTACAGACCACATGAAGCTCAAGAAGAAGGAAGATCAAAGTGTGGGTGTTTCAGTCCTTCTTAGAAAGGGGAACAAAATTCTCATCGGAGCAAATATGGAGACAACATGCATAGCAGAGATTGAAGGAAAGGCCATCTAGAGACTGTCCAACCTAGGGATTCATCTGAGATACAGTCACCAAACTCAGACACTATTGTGGATGCTAAATAAGGCTTTCTTACAGGAGCTTGATATAGCTGTTCCCTGAGAGGCCCTGCTAGAGCCTTACAAATACAGAGATGGATGCTCACAGCCAAGCATTATACTGAGTGAGGTTCCTCAATGGAGGTGTTAGAGAAAGGACTGAAGGACCTGAAGGGGTTTTCAACCTCATAGGAAGAACAACCATATATCCCTTTTCTATTCTATATTAGTTCCCTTCTAATCTCTAATCTTGTGTCATTTTTTTTTCTTTTTGGAATCCCACATGCTTCCTTGGAATTGCTTACAAAAGTGTGGGTGAAAGACTATTTATACAAGCATGGGTACCTTAGCAGTAGACACACATCTAAATAAAATGTTTCTCTTCTCATGAACCAATAATTATGTATATATCCTCAGAAAGGGGCAAGCTGTGTTAACTTTTTCCTGCTTTAAAATGAAATGCTGATGGGCCACTTTTTTGTAGTCTTTTGCAAGTAATCATAGCTGCTATGTGTTTAAGAGTTACATTGCCATTGTGCTTGACAGGTTTATGATAACCTGACAAAATCTAAAGTAAGCTAAGAGAGAAACTTAACAACAATAACAACAACAGCAACAACAACATCTCGATAACCCTGGGCTATACAAAAGCCTGTAGGGTATTTTCTTAATTAGTAATTTATGTCAGAGGACCCAGCCAATTGTGTTATAGATCACTCCTGTGCCAGGCACCATCTAGGCTAAGTTAAAACTATCAGGAGACCTTCCTGACATTTCAGGTTCTACTGTGGACTGCACAGCTGTGACACATTTGCTAGTTTATGCAAAGCAGAGGAAAAAACATTTGAGGAAAGAGTCCTGCTCTTAATATGCTTTTACATTATTATTAAATACATAACAATCACTAGGTATTGATCTGCCCATTTGAGCAAATTTCTGCAGATCTATGAAGATGTACTATCTTGTAGTGGTGGTATATAGATGAATAATGTTTCTATGGAATACCTGATTAGATTAAATAATTTTAAAAGTAAAGTTTTTAAGAGATTTTCTTATATACCTTGCTAGAAAGATGTTAGAAAGTTAGAATCAAGAATAAAATATAGTCCCTATTCATAATAGTAAATAGTTTGCATAATAATTAATTCAATGAAATTTCATAATTACAATAAAAAAGAGGTATAGACCAGGGGCAAATTTGTGTTCAACTATACATCCAAAGATGAAGTCACCAGTGTGTACTATGATAAGGCAATGACATGTGAAAACTCTTGCTTAGAATTTATAATGAGCTTATAGAATGAAACACTGCTTTAGTATCAACATGCTTCTTCAATTCTGATTTTGTATATCATTTTATCTCTGAGGAAATTATGTAAAGAACTTTGTGTCTGAGAAGGGATAAAAAGTCCAGAGAAAAGAAATGAAATTGTTGGTTGGATAGTTTGGCTTGGGGAGCTCTGTCCCATCCATCCATCTCTCCACCCTTCCCTCCCTCTCTCCCTCCCTCCCTACCTCCCTACCTACCTTCCTCCATCCAAGTATACATATCTGTCTATAAGTATGTTTGTAGGTATATGTATATATGTAAGTATGCATGAGTACTTGTGAAGTTGATTATAACAGATGGTTAGACCCTGCCACATGGAGTTTATAAATGTGTGTCTGTGCATAATTCCCTATGTAAAGCAGGTTAATTCTTTTTCCTTTCCTTCCTTTCTGATCCAAAATAAGTTAACCATCTTAGTATGAGATGCTTATGACTGACTCACCAGAGAAAGAAGTACTAGGAATAAATCCTTTTACTTAATTCCCAGCATTTTTACTATTAGGTGCTAAATGCCAGACTTAAACTTTTCAGCCTCAGAAGAACTCAAGTAGGTCAACTACCATTGCAAAGTAACTTAGGCAGGTAAACATTTTATTACAGAAAAAGCAACACTAAATATCTCACAAAACCAAGTCATGCCCCTGCAGATGCTCCTCCCCCTCAGCTGCCTTCAGGAGAGAACCTGAAAAAAAAGAACTACCAGAGTTGGCCCCAGCATGCCTGGTCCTGAGTTCTGTAAGAAAGCAGACTGAGCAAACTGTGAGGGGCAAGCCAGAAAGAAGCAGTCCAACATGACGTCTGCATCAGTTCTGCCTCCAAGCTTCAGCTTTGCTTGAGTTCCTATCCTAAACTTTAGTCAGTGATGGACTATGATGACAAAGTTTAAGACAAATTAATGCTTTTCTCCTCAACTTGCTTTTGATTATGATGTTTCATCATAATGTTAGTAAAACTTGCTAGGACAGCCATTTCACAACTGATGAATATTAGCAGTCCCTGCTCCAGTTTTTGAACTCTTTCTGCTCTTTCTGCCCTTGTTTCCCAAATTTAAATTCAGTGAGGAGATATAAAGACCTTAGGAGAACCTACCATCTGCAGTGCAATATATTGCAACATAAAATGGTATTTTGTGGAGCTCCTATCTCAGATACTACAGTATTCAAATTGTTTCAGGAAACCAAGAAACAAACACATTGCATTCCTCATATAGCTCAAACACTTTGTATCTATTGTCCACTTTGTATTTTACCAAATACAAATATACACAGAAACACACAAACATTTTCTCTCTCTCTTTCTCTCTCTTTCTCTCTCTCTCTCTCTCTCTCTCTCTCTCTCTCTCTCTCTCTCTCTCTCTTCTTTCTCTCCTGGAAAGTTGACACCATCCCTCCTGCATCCTAGGTTATTGGAAATGAGGTGCACTTCCAATATCACACTATGTTATATGCTGTTCCCCCTACATGTCCAGCCATTCTGAAGTTCAGCTTGTTTGCTCTGAGTGCGCTGCTGCTCCTTACTTTAAGAGGTGGCAGCAGGCATTGACCGAGTCTCAGTTGATAAGATGCCAACTCCTCCAACATGAGGAATAAGCTCAACCCCCAATGCCACATGAAATCTGATCATTACATGGAACACCAAAAAAATCCCAGAACTACCATAACTGGAGATATTGAGACAAAATGAACTCTAGAGCATTTGGTCCCTCAGTCTAGTCAAATCTACAAACTCCAGGTTCAAATGAAAAGAGATTCTGTCTCAAAAAATTGGGTGGAAACTGTCTGAGGAAACACAAGACTTCAACCTCTGGTCGCTACATATGTATATGTGCAAGTGTGCTTCCATACATGTGTACATGTGCACATAAATACCAGGACAAACAAAATAAGATGCAGATCTAGAACATGTTATGTGACACTGTTGAGTCATCAAAGCCCAGATAGATACACAAGGCACCTGGTTAACCACATTGGGAGCTACTGCATTGTGTAAGTATTTGTTAGAGAGATGGGAAAGAGAAGCAGAGCAGTTTCAGCATTATGAAGAGAGGTGGAACTAGAGACGTGAGAGTGGAGAGGAATAGCTTCCTGTGAGTTTCCTGCCCTGTTGCCTGAGGACATGGTGTAATGCCAACATATGTTGTTATAAAGTGCTGTGTCTGGGTCTGAAGCATCAGTTGGCTGTTTTAATGTCTATGGCCCATGTTACCACCAAAGGACATACAGACATCTCTGGTCTGGATTTTAACCTAAGACTGTGTTGATTTCCAAGGTCTGTGTACTTCTGGCCTCACCCTTCAATAGCTTTGACACTCTGGAAAGATGACCTCACTCCTCCCTAGCAGCAGCAGCACCAAACCTGAGTAGCACAGTAGATCAGGTCCTATGGGCATAATCATGGGGAGTTGGATTCACCACTCATCCTCTATGAGGTGGTGTGGAGAGAGGAAAATACCCTTACCTCCCCATAACTCTACATTCAACACCTGTGGCAATAGGATGATCTGGAACCAGGGTCACAGAAGCTGTAAAATTGGCACCACACTTCATTCATTGAAGGACTATGGTCCTAGACTCTGTCAGAGGAAAAGGAACTGAAGAGTGGCCGGCATTTCTCATGCTGCTTGAGTATAAAGACAATGTGGTCATGTATTTCAAGCTCCTTTCATTGTCACTTCCCTGTCTTGTACCTTGGACTGTAAGAAAAAATATACCTTTTTTCTCTTAAGTTACTTTGTTGGGGTATTTTATCATTGCAATTGAAAAGAAGCTAAGACACAGGCAAATTAGTTGTCCTGTGTTTTATCTTGAGAAGTCCTAAAAACAGATTTCTGCTAATGCTCCTAGAGAGATAAAGTCTTAGTCCAACATATTCTTAAATTGAGACTTTAGATATGAAGTTAAAATTCATACTTAAAAAAAGGCTCAAGACATGTCTATTTGGGAAGTTCTAAATGTTGTATAAAGAAAAAACACAAAAAGAAAAAAAAACAATGCATATTCTTATTACAAATTTGTGACACAACTCATAAATTTCACACAGTGATAACTGGGCCTTGGGGATGTGTTTCAATAGGTAAAGTGCTTGCTTATGCTTAGCATACACGAAGCCCTGTGTTAGATCCCCAGGAGGGCATAAAATCAATCGTAATGTCACAAGCTCATAAGTTCAAGACTTGAGATGTAAAGGCAAACTGGTCAAAAGTTCAAGATCATCCTTTTGTATATAACAAGTTTGTGACTGGGAGTAAATGTCTAAAAAATGAAAGAAAAAAAAAGATTAGTATTTGGATAAAACACTAGAGGGAACATAAGCAATATATGGTAAATACACTATGTAGGATTTTAAGCAGTCACAAAAACTATGTCTATTCAAAATATAAAATGATCCAAGTTAGTAGAAAGGAATAACGCAACTGATAAAATTTCACCATGTCAACAAAATTGTCTTGAAAAGTGGATCTTTTTTTTAATTTTTTCTTACTTTTTTTAATACAGTCTAGTCATTACCCCCTCCTGGTTCACCCTTCCACAATTCCTCATCCTGTTTCTCCTCCATCTTCAAGAGGGTATCCCCATTCCCCACCCCCACCAGGCCTTTCCACTCCATGGGGCCTCAAGTCTCCCTAGGATTAGGAGAGTCTTCTCTCACCAAGGCCAGAACAGTCAGTCCTCTGCTATGTGTTGATGGCTTCTGATCAGCTCCTATATTCTGTTTGGTTGTTGGCTCAGTGTCTGAAAGATTTCAAGGATCTGGGTTAGTTGAAACTGCTGGTCTTCATATAAGGTAGCCCTCCTCCTCTGCTTCTCCAGCCTTTCCCTAATTCAACCACAGTGTTTAGTCTATTGGTTGGGTGTAAATATCTGCCTCTTTCCCAGTCAGCTGCTTGTTGTAGCTCTCAGAGGACAGCCGTGCTAGGTTCCTGTCTGTAAGCACACCATAGCACCAGTAATAGTGTCAGGCCTTGGAGCCTTCCCTTGAGATGATCTCAAGTTGGGCCAGTCCCTGGACCTCCTTTCCCTTGGACTATTCTCCATTTTTGTCCATGCAGTTGTTTTAGATAGAAATAATTCTGGATCTGAACTTTTGACTGTGGGATTGCAACCCTATCCCACCACTCAGTGCCCCATCTTTCTACTCCAGGTGGACCCTATAAGTTCCCTCTCCACACTGTTGAGCATTTCATCTAACGCCCCTCCCTTTCAAAAATGCATCTTAAGACATCACTGAATTACAGTAAATTCTCCAATTTTTTGACTATAAAGATACACTCAAGACTACCTTACAAATGTTATCCCATAAGGATCTGAACACATTTAGATAAACATTCACATCACATGTGACAAAATGATAATGCACTTGTTTAAAAATACTCAGCTATTATTTTTGCTAATATTGTTGCAGTTAGCTTTATGTCAAACAGACAGGTTCTACAATTGTGAAACAGTTCATATTCATAAAAATAATATTTTTTAATTTGTGTTTTTGTTATCTGATACTGAGTTACATAAGGCAATTTTCATAAAAGTATGCAAACATACATGAAGGTTTTTTTTATTTTCTTCAAATAACAGCTAAATGAGTAAGTATTTATTTAGTGAAGGAAACTGAATTCCATGTTCGTGGGGGAGACTCACATACTCAGTTTATAATGAGTGTCCTGCCTAGAAGAATAATAACCTGTAACCTAAAATTGTAACATTCCCTTGAATGCAGCCTCCTGTGTCTTCCTTAACAATCATGTGAGCTAATTAACTCCTTAAGAGAAAGCCACTCCTCACTCCCTCACCCTCTTTGATTTTTCATATTAATCAACAACTTGACATCATCTAAAATCACCTGGCAGACTAACCACAATATGGTTGTGAGTGAGTTTGCAGACTGTGTTAGTTGAGGTGGGAAGACCACCCTGAAGTTTGTGAAACCTGGTTCCATTGGATGGGGATCTGGAATAATTAAGAAGAACTTGAGCTGAACACAAGTGTTTATTATTACTCTCTGCTTCCTGAATGTGGTGGCAGAGTCCCCAACTACCTCAAGTTCCAGCCGCCATGACTTCACCATCATAATGAAGTGTCACTTCAAACAGTGACCCTAAACAACTCCTTTCTTTATTTGCTTTACCATGGCATTAAGAACATTAACTGCTATGGCCTCCTTTTTTCTTTAAGATATTTTCTTTATTTACATTTTAAATGTTATCTCCTTTGCCCATTTCCCCTCTAAAACCCTCCTCCTATTTCATCGCCTCTCCCCCTGTTCACTAACCCATCCACTTCTGCTTCCCTGACCTGACATTCCCCTACACTGGGTCAACAAGCCTTCACAGGACCAAGGGCCTCTCTTCTCCAGCAGAGCCATCCTCTGCTACATATGTGGCTGGAGTCATGGGTCCCTCCATGTGTACTCTTTGGTTGGTGTTTAGCCCCTGGAAGCTCTGGGGGTATTGGTTGGTTCATATTGTTGTTCCTTCTATAGGGCTGCAAACCCCTTCAGCTCCTTCAGTCCTTTCTCTAGCTCCTCTACTGGGGACCCCGTGTTCAGTCCAATGGTTGGTTGAGAGCATCCCTCTCTGTATTTGTCAGGCACTGGCAGAGCTTCTCAGGAGACAGTTATATCAGCCTCCTGTAAGCAAGCACTTGTTGGCATCCACAACAGTGTCTGGGTTTGGTGACTGTATATGGGATGGATCCCCAGGTGGGGCAGTCTCTGGGTGGCCTTTCCTTCCGTCTCTGCTCTACACTTTGTCTCTGTATCTCCTCCCATGGGTATTCCTAAGTATCCACACTTTGGTCTTCCTTCTTCTTGAGCTTCATGTGGTCTGTGAATTATATCTTGTGTATTCCAAGCTTCTGGGCTAATATCCACTTATCAGCGAGTGCATACCATGCATGTTCTTTTGTGATTGGGTTACCTCACTAAGGATGATATTTTCTTTTCTTTCTTTCTTTTTTTTTTTTGAAATTCTTTTTTTTTAAGTTTTATTTTATTTTCTAATTTTTTTTTATTTACATTCAAAATCATTTTCCCTTTCCCGTTTCCTCCCTCCCCGAAGCCTCCTTCTATTCCTTGGTCTTCCTCTCTCTCTTTTCCTTTCCTACATCTCTACACAAGAGTTTCTCAAATTTTCATGGGCATTTGTCCTACCAAGACCCTTTTAACACTATGCTGGTTAATGTTTTTCAACTTGTCATAAACTTGAACCATCTGTGAAGAAGAACCTCAGTTGAGGAAATGCTTCCATTGGATCAGCCTGTAGATAAGCCTGTGGAACATTTTTTCACTAACAATTGATATGGTAGAACTCGGTATAGTTTGGTCAGTGTCATCCCTGCCAAGTTGGTCCTAAATGATCTAAAAGATCAGCTAAGCAAGCTATAAGGTGTAAGTCAATAAGGAGCATTATTCTGTGGTTTATGCTTCAGTGACTGACAGTCAGTTCCCACTTTTGAGTTCCTTTCCTGACTTCCTTGCATGATGAACTGTATACTGTGATATAAAATAAACCCTTTATTCCCCAACTTGTTTTAGTAACTGTGTTTTATCACAAAAATAGAAAATAAACTAAAATAGACACATATTTATTATATTGAACGCTAAGGTGCTGAGATGCCTCGTTAGTATGGGGAGGCACTCCACAAATCTCAAATGCTTGCAGATTGAATTTTTAATCAGGACAAAGGAAGCTGAATCTGCAATCTAACCAAGGTTACTTACAAGATATTTTGCCAGTAGAGGGCTTTCCTGTAAAGTCAGACTTCACCCTTAGTTAAGTGGGGCAAAGGATAATCATCTTGTCAGTAAAGTAGATATTCTAAAGAGGCACTAGGGCTTCTTCTATGGCTGATAGACTATTACATAAGGTTTCCTAAGTAATTAGAACTTTGTTAACAATCTCTTGCTAAGAGAAAGCAAAGGCCAAACTTGATGACAATCAGAGTGAGAGTTCAATTTTTAGACAGAGATATCATGCAATGTTACGAAGTTCTTAGAACACATTCAGGAGAGACTAGGGCCCAAACAATGATTAATCAATGATAAGAACCACCAAACAGTAACCAGGACTGATAATTTATATATAGTCTTTCCCTCTATTTAAGTCTAAACCTCATGTTAAGGTAGCAAAACTTGATTTGGAATATAAATGGACTTATTTGTTCCTATTACCAATGAGGCCATATTGAATACTTTCCAATCTTACTTGTCTATTATTTAAAATCAGTACATTAGCTTATCGTGGAAGAGCTGTAAGCATTTAGCCTTTAGCCATTGTAACAGGGATGCCACCAGAGATGAGCACTCAGACACAATATATAGGCAAATGGAAGTCTACTCTAGCCGGATGGTAAGATACTCAGGTATTTAGGACCTAAACATAGTCTGAGCATTCATAGTAAGAGGTTTTTAGAAGCAAAACCACATTCTGGTGTCTTGCACTGAAGCTTCAGGGGAGATTTGTATAAACAGAAAATTTTACCTAAGTTATGATAAGTTAGCTGGGGCATCTTGTCTTCAGGTACAGTTAAAAAAGAATCAATAATATATTTGTGTGTCATATGAAAATTTGCAAAAATGTGAACTCAGAAGAGGAACAATATAATAGTAGGTGGACATTGTTAGATCATTGATCCTATTGCCTTATACCACAAACTACCTATTCTTACCCTGTTGTCTTTAACTTCTCCCAGCTCTTAAAAGGGGTGAACTCTTCTACCTAGGAGTGAATCTGACCAGAGACATGTAGTATTGGCTACAAATTAAGTGGACTTGCTTCTTTGTGATGTCCTGGTTCCCCTCTCCTTTGGAAACATTTAAGAATGTATGCTTTGCTTTGTCAGATGTGGTAGAAAGCTGTCTCCTCAGATCCCTGCTGTTTAGACTACAGAATTAATGCTTCTCAGGAAACTTCCCGTATAACACTTGTCACAGCACACTTATTAAGCCTCTACTCCTTCACTTCCTAAGCACAAACATTTAGAGTGAGGATAGATAACCTCTTTCTCCAAACATTGCTGTCATTAACTATTAAGTTCATAAGTGGTGTGGCCATGTAGGGAGGGATGGAGGTTATTCATAGGCTTAGTAATACACTTCCACTTGGTAAACTTGTTACTTTTCTTCATGCTCAGATAGAATATATGACAGAAGCAAATTAATGGAAGACATATTGTGCTCACAGCTCAAATGAAAGAGTAGGAGTTAAATTGATCTCCTGATAAGAGGCCACACTGTATAATAAAGACAGTGAATTTCAAAGGTGACTGGATTTTTTAAAAACCAGGGTGTCTGACTAGTTCCTTACCATTTGGCCTGAGATAAAACTCTGGAAGTGTAACAGTACTGGACATTTTATTTTTTCTCCTGTCAGTTGGATAATTCTGCTGATGCATCACCAAGATAAATTCAAAGCCAGATCAGGAGGACATAGTTATAACAAAGTTATAGACCAATCAGCCATTCTACCCACTTTTGTTCAAAAGGACTGACTATAAATTGGGAGTGGGGGGACTCCTACAAGACCTTTAAAAATGCCAAACAGAGACTGTATTTCAGGTTCTGAAGTCCATGCTTTTATCTACAAAGGTTCTCTCTCTCTCTCTCTCTCTCTCTCTCTCTCTCTCTCTCTCTCTCTCTCTCTCTCTCTCTCTCTTCCTCCCCTACTTCCCTTGCACTCTCTCTCTAGCCAATTCTTGGGTGTGTGTGTGTGTGTTTGTGAGTGTGTGTGTGTGTGTATGTGAGAGAGAGAGAGAGAGACAGAGAAAAATACAGAGACAGTGAGAGAGGGAGATTCTGTCTTCAGTATAAGAGATTTTCCCTGTGGCAACCTGTTGTCCTTAAGATTTTATTCTTGCTTTTCAATTCTTTAACTCGTAGAGAAAGCTATCTTGCTCAAGACCATTGGAATGTAAGAAAGGAATAAAGTTCCTCATGGTAGAGAAGGCATGGTGTCAGGTGCAAGAGACTCACCTAGTCTGATTCTCTAGACACTGATGACTATAAAAAATCCACCAGAAGCAAAGATGATAAAATCTGTGATATGAAGCCAATGTTCAGTCATCAACTTGCTACTCAATAGCTGGCCAATGCAATAGGAATACTTCTATAATGCAAGAGCAGCATTATGGTTTCAATGAATCAATTCATCTACCTACACATTTTCCTCCTCTGCTTATAAAGCATGTTCACACTTACATGGTGTTGTTTTTTTTACAAGGAATGTAGAGATGAAATGAGATGTTCTTTCCAACCTGAACACAAAGAAAAGGAATAGTCATTCTGCTCAGCATTTTAGTATCTCTTGCTAATGTGCTTCTGTACACAGAATGATACTGCTTTCTCTAGTCAAGGTTTAAGTTATGTTTAGAATATTCTGTCATTCATCTCTCTTCTTTATTTCAAACCATCACTAAAGAGATTCTATACGCATGCTACATGGACATTAGAAATGAAATCTTCACATTAACAGAGATAATCAGTTTTTGCTTTTATAAGGCTATAATTCTAAGCTTGGGTGTCTTCATCATTTGGGAGAGTGCTTGCATAGCATGGAAAAAGCCTTAGGTTAAATTTGTAGCACCATATAAACTTGGTATTACAGTATTCCCTTATAATGATTACACATGAGAAGTAAGATAAGAATGTTCAAAAATTTAGTGTCATCTCCAGCTATTAAAATAGTTTCCAAGCTAATCTGAGATATATCAGGAAACACTGTTTCAAAAATGTCTGTAAGCCTTTATATTTTTGAAGTTGTGATTGGTATGTTTATGAAATTGAGTCCCATTTTCAATATAGTTGGTGTCTTAGGAGGCAGTTTATCTCTGTAGAACCTGTACATAGTTTACATCTATTTTTTCATAACATCTTCCTCTCTAATTCACTCATTAAGGATTCAGACAATTTTGAGTGTGAGATTGACACCTAGATAGGAAAGCTTAACCAATGACTGTCTCCATTTACTTCTCCTGTGAACAGGTTTATGAGGGTTTTTGTAGTTGGGTTATTTGATATGGTAAACTCAGTCCTGATGTTGAACCACAAGATTTCAGAGACAGGCCTCAGAATGAATTAGAGGAGAAAGCATGCTAAGCACAAACATGTAACATCAATTCTTTGCTCTCTGCTCTTGTAGGTGACTACAAGGTAAACACATATTCTGAGCTCTGTCACCTTGACTCTTCCTTGCAGTGATCAATGCTAACATGCAAGCAAGATAAGCTCTATCCCCATTAAGTTGTAAGGACTTTTGGTTTTTTTTGTTTGTTTTGTTTTGTTTTGACAGAGTATTGCATCCCCTAAACAGGAGAGGGAGCTAAGTCGAGAATAAATGCTCTTTATTTCTACATACTAAATGAGTAAAAAGTCTATGATATTTTTATCATTTATATACACTAATATCATAAAAAAAAGTCTAGAATATTTTTATTGTTTCCATGCTAAATGTATAACAAAAAGGTCTGGGGCTCTTTTATCATCTCCACACACTAAATATACAAGGTCTCTGGAATTTTCATTTTATCCCTGAAATGAGATTTCTCAATGAATTTTGCTGATATTTTTGGTATGAAGTCATGTCTAGCAATGTCTTTCTCCACATTGCTCATCTAATTTTCATATTTCTCACCTGCGTGCAGTATTTTCCTATAACTGCACAACCATGGCAATAACTGATGATAATGGAAGCTCATGTCTGCTTCCTATTTTCTAATAGGAAGATAAGAATGCCTTTTCATTAAATCCAAAGGAAAGCTTTTAAGTTTGGCATATGAAATGTATTTATACAGCTCCTATGCATGTAAGGAAGAGATACAAATGCTATCTCATGGAGTGCTATGAGGATTAAAAGGCATCCTATATGGAAAACATTCAAAACAGTGCCTGGCTCCTAGTAAATTGTTTGCAATGATGAATTTATAGGTTCCAGTGTAGAAGGAATCCAGCTGTTCACTGATCTTCAAAATTTCACCCATAAATGGTTGAGTTATAAACATAAGCTCTAGGAATGAAGCTTGAAATATAATGAGCTCAATATACATAAGCTATTAATATACAGCAATATTGCTGAATTTCTTTCAAGAATAAATGTCGATATTTATACAAAAGTTTTGATGAGCTTTCAAAATTGGCATGTAAACATTGTATGCATTCATAATGTTGTTTCAGCGCATGTATGTGGTATGATTTCTTTACATATGTATTGCTGTAATTTATGTGTATATTTTGAACTATGTGGTATGCATATATGTTTGTGTTTGTTTGTGTGTATGTTATTTGCATGTTTTTAGATATATGTGGAGGCTAGAAGAGGTGCCCCTGGAGTGGCTATTGTGAGTCATCCAATGTGGGTATCAGGAATTGAACATGGGTTTTCAGGAAAGTAGAAAATGCTCTTAGCCACTGAACTATCTCTTCAACCCTGGTGTGTGCATTTTAAATTGAAACATACAAATTCTTATCCTTAGCTCTTTGTAATTTCTAAACGGTGAAAACATTGAAAATTCTCTTTCTATTTTTTTTTTGAAATAAATAGTTTATCACTATCACTATCTTATTGTACAAATAGAACTTTGGAACCTACTTCTTTTGCTAGTTATTATTTTTGCTAATGTATTTGCCATCCAGAAAACGTAGCCGCCTGCAGCTACATGCAAACCAGTGACCTGTGAAAGATACTTAGGGATGGGTGGGGAGGACTATGAAAGAAACAGGGACCGAGACAACACAGCTGTTCAAAGTCCAACTTTACTTAGGAGAAACAGGAGATATAAGCTTTGGGGGCGTGACCCTCCCTCCCAAAGCTGTGAGTCTTGTCAGCAAGTCTCTGCCAGGCTGAGAGATGTTGCCATAACAGTTCTCAGGAAGATGTTACTTTCATAGGGTCTTCTACTCTGCAGGAGATGGCGACTGACCCCCTTTCACAGGAAACTGCAGCTCCTCTGAAGACAAAGGCTGTGCCAGCTCCGCCAGGTGGGGGGAGGTGTGGCTGGAAATCCTCAGCTCAGTGTAGGTGAAATGCAGGCAGCTGAATTATGCCTAAAGGCTATATGGCATTACAATGGCTCTCTACAAGAACCTGCTAAATACAGGACATTGCAAGCTCTTTGCTACTGCAAATGGTGCTTTAAAAAAACTTAGCTGAGCTTTTGAAATGGTTTTCAAGTTTAATTTACAATAATGAAATGAGATAGCATATTTTCTAATATTAATTCACTTATTCACATAGAACCAAGCTTATACTGAAATTAAGTGAAATGTCAGTTTTCAACTATTTTCTTGAGGCATATCAAAAGTCAGTATTTCAATAAAAATTGAGTTTAACTTTACTTGTGATGACTTAGCTGAATTGAGTAAAATATTTTGCCAACTTCACAAAAGTTAACTGAATCACTTTTTAAATAGGGGCAACAGGAAATAAAATAATACATTGATGACATTCTTAAGAATGATATCAGTCCAAATGTTCCTAAAGATTGTTTCAAGTGCAATGCACTTGTTATTTGTTTTATGTTTTTTGACTTTTTTTCTTAGTTATATCTTCAATATATTCTGACAACTTCCTATTTTTTTTAACCTGGGGCCAAAGTTCAATGCCCAATATTAGATATTCTTTCTTTCTTTCTTTCTTTCTTTCTTTCTTTCTTTCTTTCTTTCTTTCTTTCTTTCTTTCTTTCTTTCTTTCTTTCTTTCTCTGACTTTCTGTCACTCTGTCCCTTGCTGTCTCTCTCTATATATGATGAATATGATGAATATCATGATGATGATGATGATCATGATGGTGATGGTGATGATGATGGCAAGTAGGCCAGAATAGATCAGATTAAAAGCAGATAGATGCAGTTGTATAGGTATCACTCTCACAAGAAACACAGGTTACATCAGCAGCCAGAAAGAAGGAACTGGGCATTTGGGCACTTTGTATAGAGTTTAAAAACTTTGGGTGGGATAGCAGGAAGGAAGGCAGATGGGATTCCCAGCTTCTGAAAGGGGGAACAGGGGTCCTAGCCAAATATCAAGCACTAAAACTGGGTAGCCCACAGTTGCCTACAGCTCTAGTTAAAGAGGATCTGGTATATAGTTTGTGTTTCTGATGGCACCTGCATGAATGTGCATGTGTGTGTATGTGTACATATACATGTGTGTGCATATATATGTGTATAAACATTTATGAATATATACACATAAATGAGTATATATGCTCATACTAATTAAATAAAATATATTAACTTACATTTTTTATTTTATTTTTTAATATTTTTATTGTTTCTTAGATATATTCTTTATTTATATTTCAAATGATTTCCCATTTCCTGGTTTCCCCTCCCTGAAAGTCCCATAAGCCCTCTCCCATTCCCCATTCCCCATTCCCCATTCCCCAATCAATTCTTCCTGCTTCCCTGCCCTGCTAGTCCCTCCCCTACCCTGCTGCATCCAGTCTTCCCAGGACCAGGACCCTCTCCTTCCTTCTTCTTGGGCATCATTTGATATGTGAATTGTGTCTTGGGTATTCTGAGCCTCTGGGCTAATAACTTAAATTTTTTAAAAGTCAGCATCTTTCTCTGTTGCCTGTATCATGCTCTCTCCTTTCTCTTCTTCACCAGTGCTGTGAATCAAATCCAACACCTTTCACAAGTTCTCTATCCCAAAACAGAATCTCTATCCAATCTTTTCTTGAGACACGGTTTCACTGTGGAGCTCAGGCTGTGAATAGGCACTTGGAAGTGGCTTTTGCTAAAATAGCAGTTCACATTACTTTCTTAACTAAAAATAGAAATAGAACCTCTCTCAGTACAGCTCTTCCCTTTGTTTTGTGTCCCTTTCACTTCATCACAGAGATAAATCCTTGTCTTTAATCTTACTTGTTTAGTCACCTTAGACTCCTAAAATAGCAGAATCCCAGATGACAGACAACTCCCCATGTATGTGAATGAGCACACTGGAGAAGAAGTAACCAGTCTTTGAGACAATAAGATATCTTAGCCCAATGCATAAGACCCACTCATTGATGAAGCTGCTTACTTATGCAGCAATGCCAATGCACTACTTGAGGCCTTTTTCTGTTTGTGTCTAAGGCCCATGTCAGTGCACTAAAGATTGATTTCTACAGGTTATTAGGACTCAAATTTCTCCTCTTCACAATGTGGCCATATCAAATCCATCATCTTTTACTACTTTTTGCTGTATTTATTTCTGAAATTAGTGCACTGGGATAGATGCCTGTTAGGACTGCTGGAGGTAGATTCTTTTTTCTCTACCACTTCTTGTTATAATTGGCATTGAAGTTACTATTGCAGTAGATGCACTATTTTACTGTGATAAAACACTAGGACCAAACCAATTTACAGAAGTAAGAGGGGTTTTGTTATTGGTTGTTTGTTTGTTTGCTTGCTTGTTTGCTTGTAGGCTTATGATTTGAGAGGAAGAATCCATCATTTCAGCAAGTGGGAAGATAAGAGCTCACACGTCAACTGAACAGAGGAAACAAAGAGAACAAGCAAGATCTTAGACAAGGATACAAACCCCCAAAGCCCTATGCAATGTATTTTCTTCAGCTAGGCTTTACATCTATAATCTCTTCCAAATAATGCCAGAAGCTGGGGAAAAACATTCAAATACACAGGCCTCTGGACTATTTCTCATTCAAACCACTACAATACAGAGTAGAAGCTGCTTTCCCCACCAGAATCTTTTTGTCTCAGTCCTACTAAGTGATGTTATTGTATGTACTCACTCATGCCTGACATTTTCTACCTTATCCTTCTCTTACATGATTATATCTTGGGCTTTGTTTTTCAGATTTATAACATTTAAATAATGTGCATTGTTTTTATCTTCATCAAGTACTTTTTTTGAGTCTGTACTTGAAACCTGATAAACTATGAACTGTATCACATTTCCTCTTCCTTGTAAGCTCCTGAGATTTATATACTTTCCTTCTTATTTTTCACTACTACACAGCAGGATGTAAAAAATCAAGACTCTTATTATTGTCATTGATAAAGAGCTACCAATGGATCATATAATTTTTTATTTCTATAGTTAATTCCCTGTGTGCATTTGTGTTTGTGTGCATGTATGTGTATGAGAGTGAATGTGTGTGTGGGGGGGTGTGGGTGTGTGGATGGGTGGGTGTGTGTATGTCTATTTCTGTATATGTGTGTGAGTATGTGCACTCGTGCATGTACCTGTATTTTCACTTCTGTGTGCATGCCAGTGACCAAATACCAGTATGCATTATAGGAGCCACCCGTCTTCTGTATTTTTGTTTTTATTTTATTTTATAGTTTTATTTGAACATTTAAATTTATATAACGAAAGCTAAGAAGAAGGTCTCTACAGGAAAGTAAAAATCAAAGTCAATGGCAACAGTGTGTGGACAGGTGTGAAAGAAACAGCACAAGAAGAACAGCTCTGCATCCAAGTGAAGGGAACAGAGTGTGACCAGCAAGTGATAAGGGAGCATCTAGAGGCTAAAGGGGATTTGATAAGATTTGGGACCTAAAAAGATAGAAGAGCTAAGTGTTTCTTACAATAAGTAAAGTGGAGGAGATCATTACTAAGTAGAACCATTCATTAGAGGCTTCAAAAACCACAGCATGGAAGAGTTTCTTAATTCATTTTCTTTGTGAATGAGCATCATATTTGTATGGCCAGTAAATCTAGCCTCCTTGAGTAACAAGATAGACTATGAGCATGTCCTTCAGAAGGGATCACAAGAAGTAATGTAACTGTTTCTGGATAATCTAACTGAAATACATCTGTCCCATTCATTCTTTGGCCTTTTCCTCCATGGAATAAAATTATTGAGGAGTTCTGGCATTGCTATCCTCATTTCCCAAGCTCTACAACTGTTACCTGAGGAGATGATTTAGTTGGATGGTTGGTAACTTCATTAGGATATGTTTCAGGGTTAGCAGCAATCACATGCCAGTTTTTATTTCAAGGATTGACTGGCTTTCATCAGTTAGAATCCAGTTTGCTTTTCTGTATGAGAAAATATTGAATTGCACTCTAATTTCATGTTTTCTTCCTTCACTTTGGAAGTGATATGTTTTGTTCAGAAACATCTACAAGAATCTGCCTTTTGTAGCTATTGTCAGCATTTCAGTTCAATATAATTATCTCATTTTACTTTTTTATAATTTTTTATTTTGCCTAATCCAATATTACAAATAACATTCTCTGTAATATTTATTTGAATTATCACTGTTTAAAAGATTATCTAATTCCTTTTTATATATAATCATACTATTTAATTACAAAAGGTAGAATACAATTGTGTCAATTGTCAGGAACAGACCTGGCAGAAATGATAGCACCTTATACTAATATTGATATTATGTCATTATGGGTAATCAGTGAATACTGGCAAAGAGCTTGTAGCAACTATTTCAGGGAAATTAACAGCAAATATCCTAAAAGCAATTGTTTTTAATTTATGAAAAGAATTTATTAGATTCTCCTAAATATTATAAAGGGAATACTGATTCCTGAAGCATCTATACTCAATACTGATACAAATACATTTGGAATGGCAGGTTATAAGTCAGATAATAATTCTTATACAGGTTATATTGTTATCATAAAAGTTCCAGGGAGTTTCTGGAAATTTATTTTTTTATTTTTGAGATTATAGTATAATTACATCATTTCTCCATTCCTGTTACTGCTGCCAAATCTTCCCACATATATCTCCTTGCTCTCTTCCAAATTAATTGTCCCTTCTTCATTAATTTTTGATACATACACATATGTATATGCATATACAATTATATTTCTAATATATCCTTCACAGTTATATCATCCTTTAAAAAATTATTTTGGTTTTACTACTCATATATAAATCCCTGTTTTTAAATGTTTTCTTGTGATTATGTGTGTGAGTACATATGTGCTTTTTGTGTGTGTATGTGTGTGTGTGTGTGTGTGTGTGTGTGTGTATACTCTTTTGTGCGTTTGTAGAGAACATGAATGTGTCAGATCCTCTAAAGTTACAGGAAGTTGTGACCAACCAATTGAGACCTCAGTGCAGGTCCTCTGCAACCATGGCAAGTACTCTTACTATCTGAGCAACTTCTCTAGCTCCACATCCTTTATTTCATAGTTAAGTGATAGCAGATTTGAGTCCTTGTTTCTATTTATACAGTCCAGATATCATCCCACTCCTAGTCTACCCTCTGACTATTCCAAATCACATATCTCCTGCCACAACCCCTGTCTTCTAAAGGATATCCCCAAGCCTTTACCCCATCCCAACAGACCCCTCCCTGGGGTCTCAAGTCAGTTGTGGGATAGGTTCATCTTCTCTGACTGAGTTCATACCCAACAGTCCTCTGCTGTGTATATGTTGGGGGGCTCATATCAGCTAGTGTATGCTGCCTGGACAGTGGCTAAGTGAAAAATCCTGGGGTCCAGGTTAGTTGAGACTGATCATCTTCCTTATATGGTCACCATCTTGTTCAGCTTCTTCCAGTTTTTCTCTAATTCAACCACAGGGGTCACCAGCTTCTATGTATTGGTTGGGTATAAAGGTCTGTATCTGACTCTTTCAGCTGCTTGTTGGGATGCATATGCTTCTATGTACAAGTGCACTAGTTTATCAGAATTTAATATCCTGTCTCCATCAGCATCTACTTTATTGTCTGACACAGCTGTCTCATTGACCCCGAACCTCAGATATTTGGCAAAAACCGCAGCCTGAAATCTCCAGGAGTCCACAAATCTCATCTTCTAGCAACAAGTTTGGATATGCATGTTACCACTGCAGTTTTTATGAGTTCTGGGGACCAGACTCATGTCCGTGTGCTTTCACAGCAAGCATTGCCTCCAAGCAACCAGGGTACTTTTAAAGAACATATAGTTCCATGAAGCTATCAATGACCCTCTCCATTTACCAGAAAATGATCCTTTGTAGAGTTTTTGAATGTGAAAGATATGTAAAAACTTTTAGGTAACTCTTAGATATTACCCCATACACAGGATTTGAATAGGAAGTGACTGACTAAAAGCAACACTATTGACAATCTAAGTATGCCATACGTAAGAATGTCTGAATAGTTTCAAAAGCTCATATTTAGTTCAAAGGAGTACCTCTCAGATGCAGAGCCTTTAGAATGACTCTAGTTTGATTTTTATAACTCAGCTAGAACACGTATAAATTGCTTCTATTACACATTTGAAGAGATGTACTAATTTTTGGAATTTGGTTGTTGGTCATTGTTCAGTAAGTAAAGAATTTGCTGCACAAGCATAAAGAACTAGGTTAAATTTCTAGTAGTCATGTTTCTTTTTGAAAAATGGGTACAGTAGAGTATGTCTATAATATCCATTCTTTAAAAGTAGACACATGAGGATACCTGGAGCTCACAGGCCAGCTAGTATTATCAAATTTGTCAGACTCAGGTTTCAATATTCTGACTCAAAAAACATGGTGAGAGTTATTGAGGACGACACTTGATATCAGCCTATGAGCTCCAAACATTGCATCACACTCTCACATACATAAACACACACACACACACACACACACACACCACACACTTTCTTTCTCACTCAGACAATATTCTTTCTTTTCTCACTCTGTGTTTCTCTGTTTTTCTCTCTGTCTCTGTCTCCCTCTTTCACACACACACAGACACACACATACACACACACACACACACACACACACACACACACTTTTTTGGATCTTTCCCAACTTTCAGAAATAGTAAATGGGAGAACTACCTAATAAATGTAGGCCTATTCACTGGCCAACTGGTAACCTCCAGCTTTGCACACTACCAAACAATCTCCAAGGCTTATGGCAGAAAAAGCTCAGGAAACAAAGTACCATCTGGCTTTTGATAATAACTTCTTATTTGTAGTTCTTTTCTCTCCTGTACAAGAATCTTCGTGGTGAAATCATTAATTTGCCTTAGTCATACAGCTGGGTCATTCTGTACAGCTCTGCATCTTTGGCAGTCAGAACTTGAAAGCTGCTGGGCCTCCTGATCTGGTTTGCTTTTCCAGGAGACAAATAAAAGCAAATGGTCTGATGAATGTAAGGCCCCTAGAAGAGATTGCAAAGGGGGAATTCCTGGGGAGTTCAAGGGGAAGAAGAGGATAGACAATCCTATTCTCCTTTTTGACAATCATACTCTGAGAAGTGAATTGGGAAATCAGAAAGAAAAAATTATTTTCTGTAACTGGCTACTATAAATTTTTATCTTCTTTTTCCTTGAGTGTTTCATGATTACACTCCAGTCCAGATAATTTTTTTTTAAATTGGAATTGCTTCTTTTGATTATACTTAAATTTAATGTAAAATAAAAGTTGAGGCTTCCTTCACAAAGCTGGAAGCCAGTGAAACCCTTGCTGATCATCCCTGTGTTATGAACCTTCTTGTTGATTTTTCTTAATTTTAGTTGGTTGGAGCTGGTGGTAAAGGGCCTTCAGATCTATCAAATGTGCTGCAGATTTTCAGAAGAAAGAAAGAATATGTCATTGTTTATACAGATATGTTGAGAAATTTTATTTCCTCATAAAGTGTCTATTATGTGCTATAATAAATATAGGATGGGTGAAGATATTCTAATGTCACATCTATCTTTACTCTGGTGATAAGGCTATACAAACAACTCATCCAAGTTTGGAATTTTCCCAGGAATCCCACGCTGGTCAAAGAGAAGGCCTAAAGATTAGGGAAAACAGAATGGAGAATTTTCTCCTGAAAAGAGATTTATATTTTGTTAGAGTATTTCAGAGGACACCTTGGCAGTAGAATATGTATGTGTACAGAACTCTGGCCCTCGGCTTAACCTCATTTTAGAAAACTGGAAGATGAATATGTTGTGACTTGGTGGTCATTGTATTTCATTGTCCTCTTTCCCAATGTGGGTGTAGTATCTCTCCAACTGACTATCAACTATTCAAACAATGGAACTAAAGGAAATGGGAATTACCAATGGCAGCTTTTGCTCAAAGAAGTAGTAGTATCACATCAAAGATAATTTTATTTTACCCATATTCTATTGCCACTCCCCTCCACAAAGGAACCATTTCCTTATTAATGTCAGAAGAGACAAATGGATTTCTGTGGTGCCTATTAGCATACCAACATGAAAGCTGGCCTCCAGGCTCCCTCAGTCTCATAAATACCTTCCTTATCTTATCTCATGCCTTAAACCCCCTCTTCTTATATTTTGACTATTCTCTCTCTCTCTCTCTCTCTCTCTCTCTCTCTCTCTCTCTCTCTCTCTCTCTCTCTCCCTCTCTCTCATCTTTCTCTCTCTCTCTCTCTCTCTCTCTCTCTCTCTCTCTCTCTCTCTCTCTCTCTCTCTCATATCTTTCTCTCTCTCCCTCTCTCTCTCATCTTTCTCTCTCTCTCTCTCATCTTTCTCTCTCTCTCTCTCTCTCTCTCTCTCTCTCTCTCTCTCTCTCTCTCCCTCTCTCTCATCTTTCTCTCTCTCTCTCTCTCTCTCTCTCTCTCTCTCTCTCTCTCTCATATCTTTCTCTCTCTCCCTCTCTCTCTCATCTTTCTCTCTCTCTCTCTCATCTTTCTCTCTCTCTCTCTCATCTTTCTCTCTCTCTCTCTCATCTTTCTCTCTCTCATATCTCTCTCTCATATCTCTCTCTCATATCTCTCTCTCTCTCTCTCTCTCTCTCTCTCTCTCTCTCTCTCTCTCTCTCTCTCTCTCCCTCTCTCTCATCTTTCTGTTCTCTCTCCTCTTGTTTGTGTCTTTTCCTTCCTCTGCTGCTGTGACATGCCCTCTCTCCCCTTATGGCCATGTCTATTCTGCTGCTGCCCTTGTTCAATCTACTACTTGTTTCTTCTGCTTGAGACTTTTCCAGAGTCCCGTGGCTGTACTCACCCCCTTATCTACAATAAAGACCTCCCCCTCAATCATATGTTGGAGAGATCTTGATGTCAGTTCATACAAGAAGAACAGCTTGTCTCCTGAAAAGAGATTTCACATAGTTTTAACAACTTATCAGACCATATTATAAGATAGGACTGACACCCAATAATGACACATTAGTAGTGGGTAAAACCACACCTTGACCAAAACTGTTTAGGTTTGATCCTCTATTTAAACATTAGTCTTACACACTTCAGGATCCCTAAGGGTGGCATTCCATCTTTTACTCTCTTCCAATACCACCATGTTGAATACATTTTGTTCTTCAGCTTTTCCATTATCAATTTGTCTTTTTTGAATTGTCTTGTGGAAGATAAGTGGCTAGACCAGTAATAGTGACAAGTGCTGGGATGCATTGGATGAACTGAATGTTGATTCTTTCCTCAACTTATCCTCTCAAAACAAATGTATAGACAAAATTTTCTCTCCCCTAAACCACGACCATGTTGAGCTTTTAGGGGGGTACTCATTTTTCTTATCATGCATCCATATCATTAGAAAACAGCTGTAAATATGTACCATAACCACAGGAGAAACTTGAAAAAGAAAGGCATGGGATCTCATGTGGTGTTACTAAAGTCCTTTGTGGGCTTCTGAGACAGATTTGGCCTTGTTGTCTTGGTCAAGGCAGCCATGTCAATGAAAGTACTGGGTGATTTTTGTGTGTCAACTTGACACAGGCTGGAGTTATCACAGAGAAAGGAGCTTCAGGTTGGGAAGTGCTTCCATATGATCCAGCCAAGGAAAGCAAGCCAGAAACATACATTCCTCCATGGTCTCTGCATCCACTCCTGCTTCCTGACCTACTTGATTTCCAGTCCTGACTTCCTTTAGTGATGAACGACAATGTGGAAGTGTAAGTTAAATAAACCCTTTTCTCCCCAACTTGCTTCTTGGTCATGATGTTTATGCAGGAATAGAAACCCTGACTAAGACAATGATCTAATTGCAGGCCCTGTGGTCTGGGATATCTTTTTCCAGGGTGCCATGGAATAACTTTTTTCCTAGTTCCTGCCTTATTTTCTGAGATGCCTCCATTCTCCTCCCTCATTCTCAAATGGACCTCATTGAGATTGTGATCCCTGACATCTACTCCTCCCTTTTGAACAAACTGACAAATCCTTAACAGATAAAGAATTTGTGTTTCTGTGTATTTGTGTCCATGGGTTCATGAGTATATTTATGTTTATATGTAAGTGCTGATATGACTATTCTTCACTGCATACCAGGAGGCTAAATGACAGCTCCTCTCCTGGCACTAACAGTTGATTTTGTTGAAAATAAACCAGAATTATGAAATTTTATTCACGGATGCACAAGTTCTTTACCCATTAATGACTTTGTCACTTTGACAAAAAACCCCTCACCATATTCTGGGTTGATTTTTTTTCTTTTTAAATTACTAGTTCACTGAGTATCTCATATGATAGTGTTTGATTATGTTCACTACCCTAACTCTTCCCAGATCCAACCACCCATTTCTTTCAACTCTCTCAGCAGCTAATATTTGCCAATAGTTCCTTTTTGTCTAACTTCCCTCTACATGCTGAGATTTGATCTGTCTTACTCTTACAAAGGTCTTATATTTGCTTCATTGGCTGTTGTGAGTTCATACAAGCACCTGTCCTTCTGTAACAATAAGACAATGCTTCCTAGTATTCATAACCTTCAGCCTTTAATCTCTTTTTGCTCTTTTTCAGTATTGATCCTCAAGAATTGTGAGGAGGGAACCAGCAAAATGGCTCAACAGGTAAAAATTTTGGTACCATGACTGACTAACTGAGTTCAATCTCCAGTTTGCATGTGGTGAATAAAAAGAACTTACACCTCCAATCTTTCCTGTGATGTCAGAGCCTTTCTTGACCTTGGAGGAAGTGGCTAAAGTGGAACTCAGATTTGAACAAGGGTGAAAAGACTGATGTTTTCTTGCCTTGTAACTTTCTATAACTGTGCTGGGTTCTATTAGCTGATGGTTTCTGGAGACTTAACATTTTTTTGATTATTCTGTGGCTGTAAATGCTGCTTTCCTTTCTCTTTATTTCTCTGTGCTCTATTTTGATCTTATAAAATCTCTGAGCTTTATTAAATGGTGTTTATTTGAAAACTTGTTATTACTGTTCTTAACTTTTTTAAGCACCGAAAACTTAACTCTTTATTAGTCCTTTATCACTATTCTGTACATTATAAACTGAAAAGTTAAATCTTTATTAACTCTTTATTATTGTTCTGTGCTTTACTCTTTGCTAGGAAAACAACTTTTTATTGCTGCTCTGTGCTTAAAAATATAACACTTTTTTAACTGTTCATAAAGAAGAGCTAATATCTGGTAATTTAACCATGCTGTTTAGAAGCTTGGAATTAAGTAAAAAGATTTATTGCTAGAAGCTTCACCTCTCTGCCCAGGCAGCCAGAAGTCTCATGCTGACTAGACTGGCTAACTCATTGTGAGCCAGAGAGGAAGGGAAAGAAAAACATTAAAATCCTCTATCCATGCTTGGAGGGCGTCCCACAGCCTCCACCATCTTTTCTTGGTGACAGACCAGACAGGGACAACCAGGTACACAGAGATATCCCAAGTATAACATCGCTTGGGACATAGCCCCTAGGGTTCTGCCTGCGCCCAATAGCTGGGCAGCTCTGTGATCATCTGTGTGTCAGCCCTACTGTGAGACATTTGCCTTGCAGGTGTTATCGAAGTTGGAGGGGGGTCCTACAGCCTCTGCAATCCTTGCTCTAGTGACAGACGAGACAGGGACAACCAAGTACACAGAGAAATCCCGAGTATAGCAAGGCACTTAGAGCAAGGCACACCAGGGCTCCAATGGCACCCAGGAGCAAGGAAGTGCCTCAGATATCTGAACTAGGAGAAACCCGGTCATTCAGGAGTGCAGAAATAGCCTTGCAAGCTCATAAGAGGTTAAGCACCAGCCAGTGACAGCAGGACCAACTGATGTCAGAGATAACCAGATGGCAAAAGGCAAACATAGGAACATTACTAACAGAAATCAAGACGATATGGCCCATTCAAACCCAACTCTCTGACAAGAGCAAGTCCTTGATACCCCAACATACCAGAAAGGCAAGATTAGAATTTAAAATCACATCTCATGATGCTATTAGAGGATTTCAAGAAGGACATAAATAAATCTCTTAAAGAAGTACAGGAGAACATGAATCAACAGGTAGAAGTCCTTACAAAAGAAACACAAAAATCGCTTAAAGAATTGAAGGAACTGAGCAAAACTATCCAGAATCTAAAAAAGGAAGTAGAAACACCTAAGAAACCACAAAGGGAGAGAAATTTGGAGATAGAAAACCTTGGGAAGAAATAAGGGGTTATAGATGCAAACAACAAGAGAATACAAGAGATAAAAGAAAGAATCTCAGATACTGAAGATACCATAGAAAGCACTGATTCAAAAGTCAATGAAAATGAAAAAATGCAAAAAGTTTGTAACCAAAAACATCCAGGAAATCCAGGACACAATGAGAATATAAAACATAGCTAAACAAAGAATTTTCTCCTGAAGAATACTGAATGACTGAGAAGCACCTAAAGAAATGTTCAACATCCTTAGTCATTAGGGAAATCCAAATCAAAACAACCCTGAGATTTCACCTCACACCAGTCAGAATGGCTAACATCAAAAACTCAGGAGACAGCAGGTGTTGGTGAGGATGTGGGGAAAGAAGGATACTTCTCCACTGCTTGTGGCATTGTAAATTGGTACAACCACTCTGGAAATCAATTTGGCTGTTCCTCAGAAAACTGGGTAAGACACTTCCAGAGGACCCTTTTATACCACCCCTGGACATATACCCAGACGACTCCCCAGCATGCAATAAGGACACATGCTCCACTATGTTCAAAGCTGCCTTTTTTATAATTACCAGAAGCTGGAAAGAACCCAGATTTCCCTCAACAGAAGAATGGATACAGAAAATGCGGTATATTTACACAATGGAATACTACTCAGCAATTAGAAAAATGAATTCATGAAATTCTTAGGCAAATGATTGGAACTGGAAAATATCATCCTATGTGAGGTAACCCAATCACAAAAGAACACACATGGTATGCAGTTACTGATAAGTGGCTATTAGCCCAGAAGCTCAGAATACCCAAGACATAATTCACATATCTTGATGCCCAAGAAGAAGGAAGGAGAGGACCCTTGTCCTGGAAAGACTTGATGCAGCAGTGTAAAGGAATACCAGGACAGAGAAGCAGGAGTGGGTTGACTGGGGAACAGAGGGATGGAAGAGGGTTTATGAGACTTTCAGAGAAGGGGGAACCAGGAAAGGGGAAATCATTTGGAATGTAAATAAAGAATATAGAAAACTAAATAAAATGAAAAATGTAGAAAGAAATTAAAATTCTCTATTCAGGCAAATATGTACAGACTCATACATATTCATACACACACATTCTGGTCAGACTTGACTGCCTGTTTCATATATTCCACAAAATTCCATTCATACTTATACATAGACAAACAGGTATATACATTTGAAAGATGGATACATGGGGGAGAGCCAATCAAGCCAACATATCCTCTTTAGTTCTTTTCACTTCTCTGGCCTTTTTATAGACAAAGGTTTTAGAAAATTACCTCATATATAAAATGTTACTCAAAATTGGATTTACAAAAAGGATGTTGCTATTAAGATCAAAGCATTGTTTTTTTTCCCATTAAGCTCATTATAAGTTTAAAACAATAGTTTTTCAATGATATTACCTGATCACAGTACATACCTGTGGCTTTATCCTTTGACATGAATGTTTTTCATAGAACACAAATTGGTCTCAAGCCTATTTCTCTTTTTAGTGTAATTATGAAAACTCACTGTATTTCTTATTATGCAGCCTTTATTTATTATATGAAGAGTGGACACATTCTATTTTGTATTCTAAATTTATTGCAACTTTCTAGCAAAATAACCCAGACCATCTCTTAAAATTTTCTACTTAAAATTATGTGAATCAAATCAGTAATTCTATAAGATCATTCATTCATCTAAACAGCACTGATTCATGACAGTTCATCTTTATACAGCAAATTTGCTCAATAGTCCAGGGATAATTATATTAATCTATTAATGATAGGCAAAGCCTATGAGCTGCAAGAAGAAATTCTGAGATGAAGATTCTTTGAGAGATTACTTCAGAAATCATCCATCTTAGTTTGAGCAAAAAAACCATCACAGATTTTCAAATGTACAACTCCTTAATAAGAAAGACAAAAATCTCTCTAAAATGGTAGATGCATGAGGGGAGCAGAAGCTGTGGCTAATATTAAAGAAGGATAAGGTAGGGAGCAAATGAAAATAATGTGTTTATGTAGGTAAGCTCTTAACATGCTCCGCTGCCTCCTGCAACGATGGTAAGATATTCCTTCCTATGCTTACAACTGATTAATATTTAAACTTTGGTTTTATAATTACTTAGGCATTACTGTTTGTATATAGGTATGAGAATATATGTGCTGTGCCAGCAGAGACAAAAAGAAAGCATCCTGTCTCAAAAGGTAGACTTACAGGAAGTTGTAAATAGCTGAACATGGGTGTAATGAACTAAGTTATTAGTCTTTGCAAGAGATTCAAATTTTCATAACTGCTGACACAACCACAAAACCCATAACTGAATTGTATCTTATCACTAATGTATATATACAAGTTAGTTTAAAATAGTCATTGTTTTCTTCTCAAACTCTGTTAAGTATATGAAACAGTATATGAACCAAAGAAGAAGAGTAGAGTTCAATAAGCAGCAAGAGAATGCTCTCTAGTTAGATTTGATCTGAAATATATAATTATTGTAGAAGGTCCTCTGACAATGGATATCATCATTAATCGGCTTGCATGAGCCAGGCGGTGGTGGCACATGCCTTTAATCCCAACACTTGGGAGGCAGAGGCAGGTGGATTTCTGAGTTCGAGGCCAGCCTGGTTCCAGGACAGCCAGGGCTACACAGAGAAACCCTGTCTTGAAAAACCAGAAAAAAAAATCGGCTTGCATGATTTTATGAATCATGTGATGACTTTCTCATAGAAAGATATGTTGTAACTAAATAGATATCTTGAGATTTAGAGAGCTTGATGCTCAGGCAGAGGACTAGAGTTCAGTTCCAAGCCTGTAATTCCAGGTCTAGAAAATTGACACCTTCAACATTTATTAATACCCAATATGTGTAATATTTAATCACAAATACACATACCCATATGCATGTGCAGACATAGATGCAAATACAGTCACATACACAGATGAATGTGAGCATGTGCACATGCACACACACACATGAGCGCAAACACACACACACACATGCATATACAAATGCACAGCAAATAAATGATAAAGGAGGTTCTTTGGATTCTATTCTGAGATTCAGATTCTTTTTACCAACCAAATATATTCATTTCTGTACACAGCCTTGAAATTTTTGGAGGTGCTACACCCTACAGGCTGTGGGAGGATAACTGAAGGAGACTCTGTCTATACAATTATTCATGGAAGAAGAAAGACTCCCCAACTGGGCTGCTTTTGGGTTTACCCATGCTTTTGAGGGTAATTCATCATCTGCAAGTAAGACGAAAATGCTTACTGGTTCCTTGGAGTAAGTTTATTTTTGGGACCTTGTAAGGAGATGTGTATATTTCTGGCAAGGAATTCTCACAACAGTAACTTTGAACATATTCCTTTCTTTTTATTTGTCAAAAAAAGTTTAAATACAGTAAGGGAAAAAGGTCAAGTAAATTATAAAGGTAGGCCTATAAGAATTACACCAGACTTCTCACCTGAGACGATGAAAGCTAGGAGATCCTGGGAAGATCTCATACAGACCCTAAGAGAACACAAATGCCAGCCCAAACTACTATACCCAGCAAAAATCTCAATTACCATAGATGAAGAAAACAAGATACTCCATGATAAAACCAAATTACACAATATCTTTCCACAAATCCAGCCCTACAAAAGATAATAGATGGAAAACGCCAAAATGAGGAGGGAAACTACACCCTAGAAAAAGCAAGAAAGTAATTATTTTCAAACAAATCCAAAAGTAAGTAACCACATAAACATAAAAAGAACATCAAAAATAGCAGGAAGAAAAAAATCACTATTCCTTAATATCTTATAACATCAATGGACTCAATTCCCCAACCAAAAACATAGTCTAACAAAAATATTTTTCATGTACATCTTCAATTTTATCAGAAAATATTTGTGATTCCTCTTTCAATTTAGTAATATTTTTATGTCTACCATTTTAACTGTATTATTTTCCATGAAAATCTTTAATTTTAACATTTTATCTATATATTTCTTCAATATTATCAGAAATATTTTCCATGCAAATCTTCAATTTTATCAGAAAATGTTTTTAATTCTGCTTTCAATCAATTTAGGAATTTTTATGCCTACCATCTTATCTGTATCATTTTTCATGAAATAATTAGTTTTAATGTGCTTTTCTATTTATTTCTTGAGTTTTATCAGAAATATTTTCCTTGTAGATCTTCAATTTTATCAGAAAATGTTTATAATTCTACTTTCCATCAACTTAGGAATATTTTTATGCCTACCATTTTATCTGTATAATTTTTCCATGAAATAGTCAAACTTAACATGTTTTTCTATATATTTCTTCAATGTATCAGAGATATTTTCCATGTATATATATACAATGGAATACTATTCAGCAATTAAAAACTATGAATTCATGAAATATTTTGGGAAATGGGGAACAAGGGGAGGGTAGGGGCTTATGGGACTTTCAGGGAGGGGGGAACCTGGAAAGGGGAAATCATCCGGAATGTAAATAAAGAATGTAGAAAATAAATAAATAAGAGAAAAAAAACAAATCAAAAACAAAAAAAAGAAACGAATACAATGTTAATGTGAGTTTTAAAATTCAGTTCTTTTAATATACATGCCTATTTCTAGATAAAATTTTAACCTTTAAAAAAAGTGTTTAAATACCTCAATTTATACAAATGAATATAATATATAATACTCAGTATTATTTCAAGATGTTTTAAGCTGATGAATTTATATATAACATATATTACTATATAAATATTGCTAGTATATATAAAACAAATGATATATATTATATTGTTTGTCTTCAGTGTGTTGTTTGTCTTATTGTACATGAATACTCCATTACTTCTGAGTCTGCTGTATGAGTGAAACTAAGTGGTTCTCTATATCACAGAGCCTGTTTATTTTTTGGATGAGTAGCTTGCTTCCTTTGTCCCTTTCTGTCTTTCTTCTGCTCTGATTTCCTCATACATTGCTCTCCGTAAATGATCTCCACATCAATAGCTTCTACTGAGATTGGCTGTTCAGCACCTTAGATTTTGGTCTTTCCTTCTGTACTGAATAGATTTGCTGTCATTAAAGTAGAATTCAAATTGGTATCTATAAGTTTGCTAACACAGGAAAATTATTTGTAAATAGAGTCACATTTTGATAGTGAATATCAGGGATTTTTGTTTGTTTGTTTGTTTTGTTTTGTTTTTGGTGGTAAACACCAGCATGCCCTTTATTGATAAATTGTTAACATTTGACATTTAAATATATCCTTTTGGTTTTTTTTTCTTTTCTTGAAAATATTTTTTACTGAACATAATTTTCATTTACATTTCAAATGCTAAAACCTTTCCCGGTTTCCCCCCTCCCCAAAAACCCCCAACCCCTCCTCCCACTCCCTGTCTCCAAATATATGTTCCTGCACTCGATCCACTCCCACCACCCCACGCCTCAATTTCCCTTTGTTGGGGCATCTATTGAGCCTTCACCTGACCAAGGACCTCTCTTCACACTGATGCCCAACAAGTCATTCCTCTGCCACATTTTTGGCTGGAACCATGTGTACCCCTTGGTTGATGGTTTAGACCCTGTTATTCTTGGGGCTTGGGTGGCCAAAATCATTGTTCTTCTCATGGGGCTGTAAAACCCTTCAGCTCCTCTGGACTGGCCTGCAACTCCTCTGTTGGGGACCCCACGCCCAGTCCAATGGTTGGCTGCTAGCATCTGCCTCTGTATGTGTAAGGCTCTGACACGGCCCCTCCAGAGACAACCATGATATGCCCCTTTTGTTATGCACTTCTTGTTGTCCATAATAGTGTTAGGGTTTGGTGACTGTTTATAGGATGAATCCCCAGGTAGGGCAGTCTCTGCATGGCCTTTCATTCAGTCTATGCTCCACACTTTGTCTCTTTTATTTCTCCTGAATGTTGTTCCCTTTCTCAGGAGAACCAAAGCATCCCCACTTCACTCCTCTTTCTTCTAGAGTTTCCTGTGGCTTGTGAATTGTAACTAGTTTATTTTGAGCTTTTGGGCTAATATCTACTTATCAGTGAGTGCATACCATGTGTGTCCTTTTGTGATTGAGTTACCTGGCTCAGGATGACACTTACTAGTTCCATCCATTTGCCTGAGAATTTCATGAATTTATTGTTTTTAATAGCTGAATAGTACTCCATTGTGTATATATAACACAATTTCTGTATCTAATCCTCTGTTGAAGGACATCTGGATGCCTTCCAGCCTCTGGCTATTATAAATAAGGCTGCTATGAACATAGAGGAGCATGTGTCTTTATTTCATCTTGGATCATCTTCTGGGTATATACCCAGGAGTGGTATAGCTGGGTCCTCAGGTAGTACTATGTACAATTTTCTGAGGAACCGCCAAACAGATTTCCAGAGGGGTTTTACCAGCTTGCAATACCACCAACAATGGAGAAGTGTTCCTCTTTCCCCATATCCTCTCCAGCTTCTGTTGTCCCCCAAGTTTTTCATCTTAGCCATTCTGACTGGTATGAGGTAGAATCTCAGTTTTGTTTTGATTTGCATTTCCCTTAAAACTAAGGATGCTGAACATTCCTTTAGGTGCCTCAGAGCCATAAGAGATTCCTCAGTTGAGAATTTCCTATTTAGCTCTGTACCCCATTTTTTAATAGGGTTGTTTAACTCTCTGGAGTCTAATTTCTTGAGTTCTTCGTATATATTGGATATAGGCCCTCCATCAGATGTAGGATTGGTAAAGATCTTTTCCCAATTTGTTGGTGACCATTTTGTCCTATTGACAGTGCCCTTTGCCTTACAGAAGCTTTGCAGTTTTATGAGGTTTCAGTTGTCAAGTCTTGTTCTTAGAGCATAAGCCATTGGTGTTCTTCTATTCAGGAAATTTTCCCTGTGCTCGTGTGTTCAAGATTCTTCCCCACTTTCTCCTCTACAAGCTTCAGTGTGCCAGGTTTTATGTGTAGGTCCTTGGTCCACTTGGAGTTGAGTTTTGTACAAGGAGATAAGAATGGGTTGACTTTCATTTTTCTGCAAGCTGACCTCCAGTTGTTCCAGCACCATTTGTTAAAAATGCTATCATTTTTCCACTGGATGTTTTTAGCTCCCTTGTCAAAGTCTAAGTGACCATGGGTGTGTGGGTTCCTTTCTGTGTCTTCAATTCTTTTCCATTGAACTTCCAGCCTGTCTACATACCAATACCAAACAGTTTTTATCACTATTGCTCTGTAGTAGAGCTTGAGGTCAGGGATGGTGATTCCCCCAGTAGATCTTTTGTTGTGGAGAATAGTTTTCGCTATCCTGAATTTTTGTTATTCCAAATGAATTTGTAGATGGCTCTTTCTAGCTCTATGAAGAATTGATTCAGAATTTGATGGGGATTACATTGAATCTGTAGATTGCTTTTGGCAAGATGGCCATTTTTACTATATTAATCCTGTCAATCCATGAGCATGGGAGGTCATTCCAACTTCTGATATCTTCTTAGATTTCTTTCTTCTGAGGCTTGAAGTTCTTGTCATACAGAGCTTTCACTTGCTTCATTAGAGTGACACCGAGGTATGTAATATTATTTGTGACTATTGTGAAAGTTGACATTTCCCTAATATCTTTCTCAGCTTATTTATCCTTTGAGTTTATGAAGGCTACTGATTTGTTTAATTTTATATCCATCCCCTATACTGAAGTTTTTATCAGCTTTAGGGATTCTCTTGTAGAAGTTTTGGAGTCACTTAAGTATAAGATCATAACATCTCATCTTTGCTCCAGTGACTGGGAAGTCTGCAGGGTGAGCGGCGCCACGGAGAGTGTGCAGAGTGCACTCCGCCATCTTTGCTCCAGTGACTGGGAAGTTAGGACAGCCAGGTTCTGAGACAGACAGGCTTAATATCGCTTGGGTCTCGGGCGGCTTGTGTGTGTGCAGCTCCCAAGTGCTGGGCAGATCTGCAATAACCAGCGTGCTAGCTCTGCTGTGGGATTTCTGCCTGGCAGAGGGAAGCCCCCTCCCCCCCTAGGAGAGATCACACACCCCTGCACAGGGCAGGAGCCTACCAGCCTCCCTTTGGCAACCTCTGCTCCAAGAATCCACTAGGCTGAGCCTTTGGATGTGCAAGGCCTCCCCAATATAAGATCACTTGGGGCAAGGCACATTAGGGCTCCAAAGTCACTCAGGAGCAGGCAGGCCCCAGAAATCGGTGCCAGGGGAATCCTGGTAATCCAGGAGGGGCAGAAATAGCTTTGCAGGATCACAGGAGGTCCAACCAACAGCCAGTGACAGCAGGACCAACTAACATCAGAGGTATCCAGATGGCAAAAGGCAAACGTAGGAATGTTACTAACAGAAATCAAAGTAATGTGGGACCATCCGAACCCAACTCTCCAACAGCAGCAAGTCCTGGATACCCCACCACACCCGAAAGACAAGATCTGGATTTAAAATCACTTCTCATGATCCTATTAGAGGATCACAAGAAGGACACAAATAAATCTCATAAAGAGTTACAGGAGACCATGAATCAATGGTTAGAAGCCCTTACAAAGGAAACACAAAAATCGCTTAGAGAAATGCAGGAGAACATGGATCAAAAGATGGAGGCACACAAGGAGACAACACAAAAATCGCTTAACGAGATGAATCAACGGGTAGATGCACTCACAAAGGAATCACAAAATTTGCATAAAGAAATGCAGAAGAATATGGGTCAACAGACGGATGCCCATATGGAGGCAACACAAAAATTGCTTAAAGAAATGAATCAACGGTTAGATGCCCTTACAAAGGAAACACGAGAACTGCTTAAAGAAATGCAGGAGACAATGGATCAACAGATGGATTCCCATGAGGAGGAAACACAAAAATCGCTCAGAGAAATGCAGGAGAACGTGGGTCATCAGGAAGAAATCCTGAAAGAGGCAATGCAAAAATACCTTAAAGAAATACAGGAAAATACAAACAAACAAGTGAAGGATCTCAGCAAATCCATCCAGGAACTAAAAAAGGAAGTAGAAACAACTAAGAAATCACAAAGGGAGACAACTTTGGAGATAGAAAACCTTGGGAAGAAATCAGGAGTCATAGATGCAAACATAAACAATAGAATACAAGAGATGGAAGAAAGAATCTCAGGTGCTGAAGATTCCATAGAAAGCATCGACTCAACAGTCAAAGAAAATGCAAAATGCAAAAAACGTGTAACCCAAAACATCCAGGAAATCCAGGACACAATGAGAAGACCAAACCTAAGGATTATAGGTATAGATGAGAGTGAAGATTTGCAACTTAAAGGGCCAGTAAACATCTTCAACAAAATTATGGAGGAAAACTTCCCTAACTTAAAGAGAGAGATGCCGATGAACGTACAAGAAGCCTAGAGAACTCCAAGCAGACTGGACCAGAACAGAAATACCTCCCGTCACATAATAATCAAAACACCGAATGTTCTAAACAAAGAAAGAATACTAAAAGCAGTAAGAGAAAAGGGCCAAGTAACATACAAAGGAAGACCTATCCGAATAACATCAGACTTCTCACCAGAGACTATGAAAGCCAGAAGATCCTGGGCAGATCTCATGCAGACACTAAGACAGCACAAATGCCAGCCTAGACTACTATACCCAGCAAAACTCTCAATCACCATAGATGGAGAGACCAAGATATTCCATGATAAAACCAAATTTTCACAATATCTTTCCACAAATCCAGCCCTGCAACGGATAATAGGTGGAAACCTCCAATACAGGGAGAGAAACAACACCCAGGAAAAAATGAGATAATAACCTTCTTGAATCAAACCCAAAAGTAGATAACCACTCAAACATAAAGATAGCGTCAAGAATGGCAGATGGCAATAATCACTATGCCTTAATCTCTCTTAATATCAATGGTCTCAATTCCCCAATTAAAAGACATAGACTAGCAGACTGGATACGTAAACAGGACCCAGCATTTTGCTGCATGCAGGAAACGCACCTCAATGTCAAAGACAAACACTATCTCAGAGTAAAAGGCTGGAAAACAATTTTACAAGCAAATGGCCCCAAGAAACGAGGTGGAGTAGCCATCCTAATATCAGATAAAATTGATTTTCAACCTAAAGTCATCAAAAAAGACACAGAAGGAGACTACATACTGATCAAGGGAAAAATCCACCATCAAGAACTCTCAATTCTGAATATCTATGCTCCAAATGCAAGGGCACCCTCATTCGTAAAAGAAACTTTACTAAAACTCAAAGCACACATCGCACCGCACACAATAATAGTGGGTGACTTCAACACCCCGCTCTCTGAAATGGATCGTTCAGGAAAGCAGAAACTAAACAGGGACACAGTGAATCTAATTGAAGCCTTGGACCAAATGGAACTAACAGATATATATATATATATATATAGAACATTTCATCCTAGAGCTAAAGAATACACCTTCTTCTCAGTTCCTCATGGTACCTTCTCCAAAATTGACCATATAATTGGTCACAAATCAGACCTCAACAGATATAAGAAGATAGAAATAATCCCATGCCTCCTATCAGATCACTATGGAATAAGGGTGGTCTTCAATGGCAACAAAAACAAAAGAAAACCCACGTACACATGGAGGCTGAACAATGCTCTACTCAATGATAACTTGGTCAAGGTGGAAATAAAGAAAGAAATCAAAGACTTTTTGAAAGTTAATGAAAATGGCACAACATACTCTAATTTATGGGACACAATGAAAGCAGTGCTAAGAGGAAAATTCATAGCCCTGAGTGCTGCCAAAAAGAAACGGGAGACAGCATACACTAACAGCTTAATGGCACACCTGAAAGCCCTGGAACAAAAAGAAGCAAATACACCAAAGAGGAGTAGAAGGCAGGAAATCATCAAACTCAGGGCTGAAATCAATCAAGTAGAAACAAATAAAACCATACAAAGAATCAACAAAAACGAGGAGTTGGTTCTTTGAGAAAATCAACAAGATAGATAAGCCCTTAGCCAGACAAACCAGAGGGCACAGAGATAGTATCCAAATTAATAAAATCAGAAACGAAAAGGGAGAGAAAACAACAGAAACTGAGGAAATTCAAAAAATCATCAGATCCTACTACAAAAACCTGTATTCAACACAACTAGAAAATCTTGAGGAAATGGACAATTTCCTTGACAGATACCAAGTACCAAAATTAAATCAGGATCAAATAGACCATCTAAACCGTCCTATAACCCCTGAAGAAATAGAAGTTGTCATTGGAAGTCTTCCAACCAAAAAAAGCACAGGTCCAGATGGTTTTAGTGCAGAATTCTATCAGACCTTCAAAGAAGACCTAACACCAATACTCTTCAAACTGTTCCACAAAATAGAAACAGAAGGAACACTACCCAACTCGTTCTATGAAGCCACAATTACACTAATACCAAAAGCACACAAAGATCCGACAAAGAAAGAGAATCTCAGGCCAATCTCTCTTATGAATATGGATGCAAAAATACTCAATAAAATTCTTGCCAACCGAATCCAAGAACACATCAAAACGATCATTCACCACGATCAAGTAGGCTTCATCCCAGGGATGCAGGGATAGTTCAATATAAGGAAATCCATCAATGTAATCCACTACATAAACAATCTCAAAGAAAAAAACCACATGGTCATCTCATTAGATGCTGAGAAAGCATTTGACAAAATTCAGCATCCTTTCATGCTAAAGGTCTTGGAAAGATCAGGAATTCAAGGCCCATATCTAAACATAGTAAAAGCAATTTACAGCAAGCCGGTAGCCAGCATCAATCTAAATGGAGAGAAACTTGAAGCAATCCCACTAAAATCAGGGACTAGACAAGGCTGCCCTCTCTCTCCATATCTTTTCAATATAGTACTTGAAGTTCTAGTTAGAGCAATTAGACAACAAAAAGAGGTCAAAGGGATACAAATTGGAAAGGAAGAAGTCAAACTATCACTATTTGCAGACGATATGATAGTATACATAAGCGACCCAAAGAACTCCACCAGAGAACTCCTACAGCTGATAAACGACTTCAGCAAAGTGACCGGATATAAAATCAACTCAAGCAAGTCAGAAGCCTTCCTATACTCAAAGGATAAGCAGGCTGAGAAAGAAGTAAGAGAAATAATACCCTTCACGATAGCCACAAACCATATTAAGTATCTTGGCGTGACTCTAACCAAACAAGTGAAAGATCTGTATGACAAGAACTTCAAGTCTCTGAAGAAAGAAATTGAAGAAGACCTCAGAAGATGGAAAAATCTGCCATGCTCGTGGATTGGCAGGATTAATATAGTAAAAATGAGCATCTTACCCAAAGTAATACACAGATTCAATGCAATCCCCATCAAAATCCCAACTCAATTCTTCATAGATTTAGAAAGAGCAATTCAAGAATTCATCTGGAATAACAGAAAACCTAGAATAGCTAAAAGTATTCTCAAGAGTAAAAGAACCTCTGGGGGAATCAGTATCCCGGACCTCAAGCTGTACTACAGAGCAATAGTGTTAAAAACCGCATGGTATTGGTACAGTAACAGACATGTAGATCAATGGAACAGAATTGAAGACCCAGAAATGAATCCACACTCCTATGGTTACTTGATCTTTGACAAAGGAGCTAAAACCATCCAGTGGAAAAAAGATAGCCTTTTCAACAAATGGTGCTGGCTCAGCTGGAGGTCAACATGCAGAAGAATGCAAATTGACCCATTCTTATCTCCTTGCACTAAGCTCAATTCTAAGTGGATCAAAGATCTCCACATAAAACCAGACACACTGAAACTAATAGAAGGGAAACTAGGGAAGAACCTTGAACATATGGGCACAGGGGAGAATTTCCTGAACAGAACTCCAATAGCTTATGCTCTAAGATCAAGAATAGACAAATGGGACTTCATTAAATTACAAAGTTTTGCAAGGCATAAGACACTGTCAAAAAGACAAAGCGGCAACCAACTAACTGGGAAATGATCTTTACCAACCTTACATCCGACAGAGGGCTAATATCCAATATATACAAAGAACTCAAGAAGTTAAACTCCAGAGAGGCAAGTAACCCTATTAAAAAATGGGGTACAGAGCTAAACAAAGAGTTCTCACCTGAAGAATATCTAATGGCTGAGAAGCACCTAAAGAGATGTTCATCATCCTTAGTCATTAGGGAAATGCAAATCAAAACAACCCTGAGATTCCATCTCACACCAGTCAGGATGGCTAAGATCAAAAACACAGGAGACAGCAGTTGTTGGCGAGGATGTGGAGAAAGAGGAACACTCCTCCACTGCTGGTGGAATTGCAGGCTGGTACAACCACTCTGGAAAGCAGTCTGGCGGTTCTTCAGAAAACTGGGCATGACACTCCCGGAGGATCCGGCTATACCACTTCTGGGCATATATCCCAGAGGCTTTACCTGCATGCAATAAGGACACATGCTCCACTATGTTCATAGCAGCCTTATTTATAATAGCCAGAAGCTGGAAAGAACCCAGATGTCCCTCAACGGAGGAATGGATTCAGAACATGTGGTATATCTACACAATGGAATACTACTCTGCAATTAAAAACAATGAATTCACGAAATTCCTAGGCAAATGGTCAGATCTTGAAAATATCATCCTTAGTGTGGTAACCCAATCACAAAAGAACACACATGGTATGCAGTCACTGATAAGGGGATATTGACCCAGAATTTCGGAATACCCTAGACAGAATCCGCATATCAATAGATTTCTAAGAAGACGGAAGGAGAGACCCCTGGTCCTGGAAAGACTGGATGTAGGGGAATGCCAGGACAGAGTAACGAGAGGGGGTTGAATGGAGAAAAGAGGGAGGGAAGGGGGCTTATGGGACTTTCGGGGAGGGAGGAAACGGGAAAGGGGAAGTGATTTGGAATGTAAATTAAAAAAAATAAAATAAATAATAATAATAATAAAAAAGATCATAACATCTGCAAATAGTGATATTTTTAGTTCTTCCTTTCCAATTTGTATACCTTTGACCTCCTTTTGTTGTCTGATTGCTCTGGCTAGGACTTCAAGTACTATATTTGGAAAACACACATGCATGTGGACTTTGAACAATGCTTTTCTCAATGATAACTTGGTCAAGGAAGTAATAAAAAAATAAAATAAAGACTTTTTAGAATTTAATGAAATTGAAGACACATTATACCAAAACTTATGGGACACAATGAAAGCAGTTCTAAGAGGAAAGCTCATAGCTCTGAATGCCTCCAAAAAGAAAATGGAGAGAGCTTACACTCACAGCTTGATAGTGCATCTGAAAGCTCTAGAACAAATTAAAGCAAATACACCCAAGACAAGTAGAAGGCAGGAAATAATTAAACTCAGGGCTGAAATCATCCAAATAGAAACAAAAAAACTATACAAACAATCAAGAAAACCAGGAGCTGGTTCTTTGCCAAAATCAACAAGACAGATAAATGCTTAGCCAAACTAACCAGAGGTCACAGAGGTACTACCCAAATTAATAAAATCAGAAATGAAAAGGAGACATAACAACAGAAACTGTGGAAATTCAAAAAATAATCAGATCCTACTATAAGAGCTTATACTCAACAAAGTTTGAAAATCTGGAAGGAAATGGACAGCTTTCTAGATACATACCAGGTGCCAATGTGAAAACAGGATCAGATAAACCATCTAAATAGTCCCATAAGTCCTGAGGAAATAGAAGCAGTTGTTAAGTCTCCCATCAAATAAATAAATAAATAAATAAATAAATAAATAAATAGAAAAAGAAAGAAAAAAAAGAAAAGCCCAGGACCAGATGGTTTTCGTGGGGAATTCTATCATACCTTCAAAGAAGAGTTAACACCGAAACTCTTTAAACTGTTCCATGAAATAGAAACTCAAGGAACACTACCCAATTCATTCTATGAAGCCACAATAATGCTTATACCTAAACCAAACAAAGAGCAAATAAGGAAGTATAACTTGAGACTAATCTCCCTCAAGAACATTGATGCTAAAATACTCAACAAAATTCTGACCAACCAGATCCAAGAATGCATCAAAACTATCATTCACTATGACAAGGTAGGCTTCATCCATGGATGCAGGAATAGTTCAAAATACGGAAATACATCAATGCAATCCACTACGTAAACAAGCTCAAGGAAAAATAACACATAGTCATTTCATTAGATGCTGAAAAGGCTTTTGACAAAATCCAGCATCCCTTCAGGATAAAAGTCTTGGAGAGATCGGGAATCCAAGTCCCATACCTAAACATAATAAAAGCAATATACTGCAAACAGATAACATCAAATTAAATGGAGAGAAACTTGAAATAATCCCACTAAAATCGGGGACCAGACAAGGCTGCCCACTCTCTCCCTATCTTTTCCATTTTTAAAATTTCTAATAAATTAGACATTATAATTAGAGAAAATGCCTTTTTACTAAAAACTTACTTATAACATTAACAAACAGTATTTGTCTAATTACAGTGACAGGGTATCACACACTAGTTTCTGTTATGAACGCACCCTTCAGATGTTTCTGTTCCTTAAGAACCTATGAAAGTCTTCCTGTAGACATTCACAAGGCAGCTCTTGGTGGGGCCTATTACACAAACGGCACAATTTTTCTGAAAGCTCAATGCATTCTCCCTGTGCCAGAGACTATTCATGGTTTTTCTCTCAAGTCTTTCCCTTACCACTGAAGTGGGGCTGTTATATATATATATTTATTTTTTTGGAGAGAACTACTTATTTACCATCCTATGACTAAGCAAAATTAGGTTTGCATTTAATTAAAATCAGACATGTTATCAAAATAGGACTTTGGAGATTAGCAAAAATTACACTATCAATGCTTGTTAATCAAAATAAAGAGCATTCAAACTCTTCTCCATGTAGAGAAAATGCTCTTTCTCATTTTTCTTTTATTGTGTATTTTCTTTATTTACATTTCAAATGTTAACCCCTTTCCAGGTTCTCCCTTCCAAAACTCCATATCCCATCTTTCCACGCCAGACTTTTCACCACCTACCTACCCACTCCCATCTTCCTGCTCTGGCTTTCCCCTACACTGGAGCATCAAAACTCCCAAGGTCCAAGAGACACTCCTCTCACTTATATCCAACTAGGGCATTCTCTGCCACATATGCTGTCAGAGCCTGTTTGCTTGATGGTCCATTCTCTGGGAGCTCAGGGGGTCTGGTCAGTTGATACTGTTGGTATCCCCATGGGGCTTCAAATCTTCTCAGCTCCTTCACTCCCTTCTACAACTCCTCAATCAGGGAGTTGTAATCAGCTGGTTATGAGCATAGGCTTCTGTATTTGTCTGGCTCTGGCAGAGCCTCTCAGGAGACAACCATATCAGGCAAGCACTTCCCTACATCAGCAATAGTGTCAAGGTTTGGCAACTATATCAGATGGATCCCCAGGTAGGAAAGTTTCTGAATGGCCTTTCCTCTTTGTCTCTGCTCCCCACACTTTGTGTCCATATGTCATCCTTTGAGTATTTTGTTCCCCCTTCTAAGAAGCACTGAATCATCCACCCTTTGGTTTTCCCTCTTCTTGAGCTTTATATGATCTGTGAATTGTATCTTGGGTCTTTTGAACTCTTGGACTAATATTCACTTATCAATGACTGAATACCATGTATGTTCTTTTGTGACTGGGTTACCTCACTCAGCATATTTTTGAGTTCCATCCATTTGCTTGTGAATTTCATGCAATCATTGTTTTTAATAGCTGAATAGTAATCCATTGTGCAAATGTATGCCATTTTCTGCATCCATCCCACTGTTGAGGAACATCTGCGCTGTGTCCATCTTCTGGCCATTATGAATAAGGCTATACTATGAACATAGTGGAGCATGTATTCTTATTATATGTTGGAGTTTCTTCTGGGTATATACCTAGGCGTGGTATAGCTGGGTCGTTAGGTAGTACTATGCCCAATTTTCTGAGGAACCACCAGACTGATTTCCAGAGTGGTTGTACCCACCAAAACTGGAGAAGTATTCCTCTTTCTCCACATCCTCACCAGCGTCTGTTGTCTCTTGAGTTTTTGATCATAGTCATTCTGACTGGTGTGAGGTACAATATCAGGTTGTTTTGATTTGCATTTCTCTGAAGACAAAGGATGTTGAATATTTCTAGGTGTTTCTCTGACATTCAGGTTTCCCCAGTTGAGAATTCTGTTTAGCTCTGTTCCCTATTTTTTATTAGGGTTATTTTATGCTCTGGAGTCTTTCTTGAGCTCTTTGTGTATATTGATATTAGCCCTCTATTGGATGTAGGATTGGTAAAGATCTTTTCCCAATCTGTTGGTTGCCATTTTGCCCTATTGAGAGTGTTCATTGCCTTACAGAAGCTTTGTAATTATAAAAGGTCCCATTTGTAGACAAAATCAATGCAATCCCTATCAAAATTCCAACTTAATTACTCATAAAGTTAGAAAGAACAATTCTCACACTATTTTGGAATCAAAGAAACAAACAAAAAACAAAAAACAAAATAATGAAAACTGTGCTCAACAACAAAAGAACTTCTGGGGGAATTGCTTTCCCTGACCTCAAGCTGAACTACAGTGCAATAGTGATAAAAATTGCAAGGTATTGGTATAGTGACAGGCAGGCAGATCAATGGAATAGAATTGTAGGCCCAGAAATTAGCCCACATACCTATGGTCTCTTAATCTTTGACAAATGAGCTAAAACCATCCAGTGGAAAAAAAGATAGCATTTTCAACAAAAGTTGATGGTTCAACTAGAGCTCAAAATGTAGAAGAATGCAAATTGATCCATTCTTATCTCGCTATACAAAGCTCAAGTCCCAGTGTTTCAAAGACCTCCACATAAAATCAGATACACTGAATCTAGTAGAAGAGAAAGTGGGGAAAATCCTTGAACACATGGACACAAGTGAAAACTTCCTGAACAGAACACCATGTGCTAAGGTCATGAATCAACAAATCAGACCTTATAAAACTGTTCTTCCTCTTTAAATACATAAATAATAAGGACTCACCAAACAATATTTGAAAACCTCAAATCCCCTCATTCAAATGACCTCTGTTTTTCTTGACAGTGATTCATTTCTATTTGTTACTATACTTTTGTTTAGAATACATTTTCTCTGATACTGTGTATCAGAGTACACTTTTGTTTCATTTTTTAATATGGGGCAAAAGATCTGGAACCAATAGGCCCATGATGCAATCAGTGTCAAAAATTGTGGCTCTTACAGTATTGGGATTCTGAGTAAGTGCTCGACCAAACTATTAAGTCTCTGATATTTCATTATTCTCTAACCATCAATGGTGAACATCAACAATAGCTGGTCTAGCTTCTTATGCCCTGGTTATGTAATCTCTGAGTTTAGCTGAAGTTCCATATCCACTGAATCATATTGTATATTAATGAAATATTCCTGTTTACTAAGTGCTTGTTTAAGAGCACAGAAAAGCAAGCAAGTTGATGAATATATGTCTCCCCAAGAGTTGGTAAAAATTCTCTGGCTTCATCCCATGGACAAAAATAAGTCACATACCAAAGTCTGTGTCAAGGGACAGGGAAGAATAGACAGAGTCATCTAATATTTACTACTATTAGTTTTCCACAATCTATCAGTTTCTAAAATGTGGTAATTGCTTCCTTGTCAGAAATTGATTACAAACTTTGTTCATTTATTCAATTATTGATTTATCATCTAACAGGTGCTCTTTGAAAAATTTGAGCTCTATACTGTGTATTTTGTTATAGGTATTAAAGAGAGAAAAAATGTGATGTAAATGCAACTAGAAGATGTTTTTAGTTTGTTTCTTTATTTAACTTTTTTGTTGTTCAATGTTTGTCTCTATAACCTTGGCTGTCTTGAAACTTACTCTGTAGATCAGGCTAGCCTCCAACTCAGAAATCCACCTGCTTCTGCCTCCCAAGTGCTAGGATTAAAGGCAAGAACCACCACTGCCCAGCCAGAAGATGTTTGATAGCAAGACAAAGATTGTCTTAAAGACATTTCTCTATCTCTCATTGTACTCTTGCAACATTATTCTGTGTGTGTGTGTGTGTGTGTGTGTGTGTGTGTGTGTGTGTGTGCGTGAGTCTGTTTGGAAAATGGATGGGGAATCAAAACTATACATGAATCCATAAAGTTAATGGATAGTCATGCTTAAGATTTCTAAAGAACAAAATTCAAAGTTCATGATACATGTGCAGTATCTTCAAAGCTCATAAACTGAAGTCTAGGTTCCTTATTTCTAAGTATGAGCTCTATGGCTGTCCCTTGATCTCAACAGCAAGGACCTCAATACATGGAGTTAGAGTGTGTACTGAAGTGGTAAGTATACGGCTGTGGAACTTACAAGTTCTGTAGAAAAATATGTTCTAAAATGGTGAGAGTGGATCACTCAGAAACACTGACTGTTGTGAAATGCTATCCTTCAAATATAACAGCCTTGGCAATGGTCGTCAAGACAATTGTGATTACTCACAAAAGACCTTTGACATTGGTCCTGTTAATGCTGCCTTCATAGAAAAGATAAGGGCTGTGAGTAGACTATTGTCTGAGATTCCATGTGGGTCATCCAGCAATTGTTTTCAAGGAATTTATAGCTCTGTGTCCAGATGTTTATGGTCTTTACAGGTGCTAGAGTCAATGGAAAGTTGACTAATAAAGGGAAAATACCACCTATTATTCTATGTAGAAGTTTTTATCCATTCTGGGGCAAGACATTGTAATAGTGTAACTGTTTGGGAGTCTCCATACTCTTATAAATAGCCCAATAAGCCTATTTGTTATCCAAGACAGGTGTAGGTATGACTGTTACTTTGTTCTATTGTCGATGACCTATGTGGTCTAAATATTCATTCCTATCTCCCCAGAAAAATTCACATAATAAATATCATCAAAATCAACTTATCTAACATGAAGGGACAGAGTTACTGTACAGGGGCTGGTATGGCATATCCCATCTCCGAATGTCTGAATGTCTCTATTTCTCATTCCAGAGGTGTAGAGTAATTGTCACATGGGGACAAGACTTTAGGGCTCCTGGGTCATGTGGAGGTTCTTGTTTGAAAAGAAAATCATTGGGTTATTGTTAAATGAACCATGTGTGAGAAGGAAAATAACTGGGGAAGATTTGAGGTTTACCAGGAATTGCTAGTTCCATACAAGATTTGTGTTCATTCATTTGCTAATTAATTTAACTTATTATGATTTTGACCTAGGATGAATGGAAGGAATGACATGCCAAAGGAAATACTTGAGAAAAATACAAAACTAATACCCCTACATACAGTGGTTGAACTTTAAACTTTCAACCACATTTAAGACCATTGGAAGTAGGTACAATATACAGTTTTGGATATAGCTCAACTGTAGAGTGCTCACCTTGGATCAGGAAGCCCAGAGTTCCCTGTCCAACAAAAAAATAAACTAGCTATGATAGCTATCAAATTTGTCATCATGTCACTCAGGATATGGAGGTAAGAAGAACAGTTGTGTCTATGTAACATCTAGACCAATCTGGACAATAGACACTGTCTCAAAGTAGAGGAAACAATGAAAGCAGTAGAGATGAAAAGGATGAGAAAAAAGAGAGACCATGTGATTTAAGTTTTGTAGATACTGTCTTGGTGTCTGCATGTTAGGCACATTATTTAGTTATTTTATTTACTATTTATTAGGGAGAATAAATGATACTCATTATTGTCGACAGATGTTTTCTTACATATAACTCTTTACATCAAAAAGTATACAAGTTATTTATTATTCTAACCCAAAACCCTTGACTCACCTCTGTTTTACAGAGAGATTTTTCTTGCCTTCAACCATCTCTATTCCTTGCTTTCTTCTCACATTTTGTTTTGCTTTTGCATTTTTTTGTTTTGTTTTGTTGTTATTGTTTGTTTGGTGGTGGTAGTTGTGGTGGTAGTTTGTGTGTGTGTGTGTGTGTGTGTGTGTGTGTGTGTGTGTGTGTGTATGTGTGTGTGTGTTATGGTATACATAGGTATTTATATAGGAGTGTGCACTTGCATTTTTAAAACCATGCAGAGGCCAAAAGTTATTAGGAAACATATCCATCACTCTCCACCTTATTTTTTTTTTAGAGGCAATGAATCTCACTGAACCAAGGGGTCATTAATTCAACTACACCATCTGGTGAGTGACTTTGGGTATCTATCTGTATATGCACCCCCAGTTCTGTGAATACAAGTATAAGCTATAGTACAACTATGTGTTTATTTTTTGTGTAAACCGGGAGAGCTCAGATCATCTTTGCTTCATAATAAGAATTACTGATTAAGCTTTCTCTCTTGACCAGACTACAATACATTAACCTGGAGTAAATACTTTAAAGAAACACTTTTTCTGTGGCAGGATTTTCCCTGTCTAATCTATTTAAGTATTAGTGCAGCAGGAGGCCTGTGATTGGAGAGGGAAAGGGGCTGCAGAGCTAAGATTTGGGAAGCAGATAGAACAGGAGAGAGAGAGAAGAGAAGTCAAGATGGAAGCAGGTAGACAGGAAGATCCTGGTTCCTTGTGGTTTTCAATAGCCACAGGTAGTTACGAATATCATATAGGATTAGAATAATTGGGATAATTTGTCTGATCTAGGTGGGCAGCTTGTATCATTATCAATTGGCTCTGAAATGATTGTGTAAGCATCTTGTGAGTTGAGAGTTTATTGATATATAAATCTGACTCCAAGTAGAAAAGCAGTGAGGGAAGCCTGCCAGTCACTTTTAATATTTCCTGCAACAGGTGGCAAAACAATGAGTGGGGCAAGCATCTACTAGAAATTTAAGATTAGTAGCCCAAGAGTTAAAGTTTCTTTATTTAAGTGTGAGAAAGTTAGCACTAGTAGAGTCATGTGGACTCAAGCATGAGAATTGAAATAAAACAGGTCCTGTGGTTTCCTGCTATGGGAACTTGCAGGCTGCTCTGAGTCAGGAGAAGAATGAAGTTGCCTTCTTCTTAGGGCAGAGATGGATTAAACTGCGAATTTACAAAATTGGGATTACTTGCTTTTAGGAAAGAGTTATTACAGATTGTGTCTAAATTACATGGGAATTTTTGCCCATGGTTCAGAACTAGGATAGGGAAAATTATTCACTGACTCCAAGTAGAGAGGAAGTGATAATAATCACCTGCTACGTACAGGTATTTAATAATATTGTCTGTGGCTCCAGGTAGAGAGATCAACAGATAGATATTACACAGGTTTTAATAAAATATGTCTGTGGCTCCAGGCTGAACATATAAATGGTATAACTAGATGGTTGCTCTAGGAAGAGACCCGGACAGTAAGATGGTATGAAGATTGCTTTATATGCCTCACATAATACTCAAATTCTGTCAAATGTCGTCTCCACTGGAATCTTGGGTTTTTATCTTGCTTGGCAAAATAGACAAGGTCTAAGAAGAGGCACATACAGTATTTTAATTTCCTTCATTTGTTTTGGATTGTTTTAACTTTCAAAATGGGTGCAATTTTGAGTTGTGTGGTTCTATTATTCCTCTGGAAGAGAGGGCAGGATACAAAATTTCATGGTTGCTGACTGGAGGATATGCTATTTTGGGAGAAATGTTTCATCTTTTTGTGTTTAGAAAAGGTGATTAGTGCTTTTACACCTTCCAGAGTTGTATATATCAGATATGACACAGGGAGAGCACCAGAGGACTAAATTCCAGAGAATCAAACAAAATATATACCTTGATGATACTAAAACATTATTTTGAAATTTGTGTTTTACAGAATATACAGTTTGTGAGTCTCATCATCAGACATGCTGAACTGACCAGCTTGAACTCCTGGTGTCTTGGACTTGCAGCTGAATCCATTCAAGACACAGACATCAGAGACTAAATCAATTGTTAGTGTGGCTTTCTTAAGGCCAAACAACTCCCCTATTTTCCCTATGCTCCCTACCCCCTTCAAAATATCTCAATGCTCATATTCATCTTGAAGAACTTATAAAGAGTCATTGCCTCAGTTTCCTGTGCTTTGGTGTCAGAGGAGGCTATTATAGTTTGTCTTTCTAAGGAATGTGGAAATGCTCATAATTGGAAAAGGGAGGAAAAAACTAGAATTGATTGTATAGCTATAATCTCAATTGGTAGAAATCTTTATAATTGTTACAAACCTGAAGTTGTAATTTCTTATTTTGTTACAGAATTTATTCTGATGAAAATTCAAGGGTTTCATTAGTATAAATGTCTTCTACTGATGCAAAAAAAATTTATAAGTATAGGGCTTAGACCCAGTCCTTCTATAACTGTTATTATAAACTTATCTGAGATGTTTAAGCCTGTGAGTTAAGGGACAAATAGCAAATTCATGGCTTTGAGTTTATTGTTAGGGTGTTTTCATATATTTCAATTAGAAATAGCTGAGAGTACTTAACTGAGAACAGTCCAGATTACTTTATATAGATAGTTGTTTTCAAAACATCAAAAATCCACATAATGTGACAATTAATGCTATTTATTCACTTGTTGAGACAAACCTACTTTTGAAAGCATTCCATTTCTTGGAAACAAAGAAAAAAATTGATCATCAATTGAGTTGGCCCAGTTGTGATGAGACAGCCACTAGGCAAGAATTGCCTCATTTCATCTACAGACATAATACTGTCCAGAAAAGGGACACAATTTACAGGTCAGAACAGCTTAGTTCTGCCGAGACAGATTAGGCTAGTCCTTCATATTCCTGTTTCTCTAAGGTCTGTCAGATGATCCTAGGCCAGAAAGCTGAAGACATGCTGCAACTTCCTGATTTAATGAGGCTTTATAGGTAGACAACTGTCTCTACAATTTGTCTCATTTCTGGAAGCTGTGTTAAGCATCTTATATACTTTGAGTTAATGTTCTCATTCTCAGATTTCTGATGAGGTTGAAAGGCTACTTACAGTCTCATAGCCAACCCAGTCTATTTACATTGAAAGAACAGATTTCAGAGGATGGTTTTCAGATGGCATACAATCTAAGACTAGAACATGTCAGAAAAAATTATAAGTCTTTTAGTTAGGACATATGACAATGTTCTATCTTATTGACAATAATAATAGACTGGGTATTAGGTCTGTCTTGTACTTTATAAATTATAAAATCATAATACTTGTGCTCAATTTATATTTTGTAGGAGAAAAAGATATTATTATTATTTTTTAGTTAAACAGAAAGGTTGATAAGTGGCAGGATTTTCCCTGACCATTTTATTTAAATATCACAAGGATGTCTGTGATTGGACAGGAGAAAGTGGGTAGGTCTAAGAGTTGGGGAGGCTGAGAGGACAAGAGAAAGAGAAGAGAAGCCAAGTTGCATAGACAAGAAGATCCTGATCCCATGTGGTTTTAAAGAGTCACAGGCAGTTATGAATACCATATAGGGCTAGAATAATTGGGATAAATTGTCTTGTCTAAGGGGCAGCTTGTATCATTATCAATTGGCTTGGAAATTACTTTTTAAGCATCTTGTGAATTGAGAATTTATTGATATATAAATCTGGCTTATTAATTATAAACTTCTAATATTCTGTTTGACTGGGTTACTGGAAAGTGGGACCACCAACCACAGGGGATTATGGCTGGGAGTGTATGGGTTGCATTGAAGCAGAGATCTGAATCACATGGGAAATGCAGTGTTTGGTTGCTGTTGGGGCTGGTCTAGAGGCAGAAGCCCAGGACCATGCCAGGGCAGAGAGTTGCCAGCTACAGTGTGGGAAGCCTGATGGTCATTTTTAATATTTTCTGCAACATTTTTCAGTTCCTTTGTATTTTTAATATTTATTCCTATTTTTAGTTGTCTAAATCTGTGTCTTTCTGCATAGAGTAACTGTAGATACCAGAATGTCTACAGCCAAAATTACTAGCAGTTGTGAGTTGTCAAATGTGTATGTTGAGAACTGAATTCATGTCCTCTGCAAACGTACCACATTCTCTAAACCATTGATCTATCTCTCCAGTCTTGTATTTTGTGCCTTTAAGAGACAGCAAGAAAGAAAGGAATAAATTCTGCAACATTGAGGATTATTGGTAATAAGTCTTAAATTTAATTAGCTGATGACATAAATTGCTCCAAATTATATCTTTAACATAAAAACAAAACAACATCAATTGTTTTGTTATTGACTCACTCTATAATTGTAGTGAATGCTCTAGAAATTTATTGTTGACTTTTTACTATATTATTTCTCAAGCAATTACATTTTCACTGCAAATTTTGAGGATTTACTTTATATAATCATTGAGTATAAATCTGGTGCTAAGTATTTAAATGAGGGTATTATAGAAGGATGGTAATATTTCTTGTCCTATTCCAACCAGATTATTTTCGATTAGTGAAACTTAATAAAACGTATTCCACTTATAAGTGAAAATGTAAATCAAGCAAGGTATCATATAAAATACAATTCCTTATGTGGGTGACAGTTACAAGATGGTAAGCAATATTTTGTTTGCTTATTACTTAACATACTCTTGACTTTGTCAATACAAGATAAATTAGTTAAGATCAGTCAAACTGTGTTTAGGTATTTGGAATAATCAAGTGCTCTGCTTTGTCTGCAATATTAATAGAATTGTTTTTCAATTCTTGCAAGTATGCTGAGTCCCAACATGAACAGAGATTTTGTTATAAATTGCAAATAACTACAAAATTTGTCATCAGAAATACATAATACCATTAGTATCACCAATTATTTGATCCTTATTTTTAAAGTTGCTTGGCAATGTTAAATAGCAATATTATAAATCATGATAAAAATAACAAGAACTTAAAATTAATTTGTGTGTGTCTGTCTGTATGCATATATGCCGAAGCATGTGTTTGGAGGTCAGCAGACAACTTTGGGAGTTGGTTGTCTCCTTTCACCACATGTAGGTTAGAGGATGGAATTCAAGTCACCAGACTTGGTGGTCTGTGCACCTAGGTGAACCTGGCTTATATTTTGGATACTTACGTAAAATACTACCCATCAAATGCTACTTTCTTTGGAAAAGACTGAGCATTCTAGTTAAAAATAACATTTCATCAGTCACAAGAATGGTTTGACATCTGTATCTAAATGTTGGTTGAGGAGAAGGAAATCAATGTTATCACTTTTCTTCCTGTGCACTGTATTTACTTTAAACTAAAGCTCATCCATGGTAAATAGACCTAATAGTCACTGTACACAGTGACTTCTATGTACACAGGACAAATTTGAACTTCCAATGATCCTGCTTTAACATCTCAAATGCTAGTCTTACATGTTTGTACTGTTTGTGTCTCTAGAGGTGGAACCCAGGGCTTTCACCATTCTTCACAAGTGCTTTATTAACTGACATGCATTCCCATGACAGCTTACTATCATTTGATATAACATTTCAAATTTCCACCCTGTTGTTCTTCATCCCACATCCTAATCACTGTAATCCCTGGCTCTATTATTTACTATCTACTGCCTATGTTCTGCAAAATCAGGGTTTTTTGTTGTTGTTGTTGTTGTTTTGTTTTGTTTTTTGTTTTTTTGTTTTGTTTTTTTTTTTTTTTAGATTTCACATGTGAGAGAACTCATAAAATAAGCTTTCAAAGAATAGTTAGTTTAAAATCTGTGAGTTAGGAGTATCAACAATCAGGATTAGTTGCTTTAGAAAAGGAGTTTTGACAAACCAAGTCCTAGCATTCATCATTTGTTTTCCACTTCTAATTTTGTCTCAAATTAGTTCCTCCTTCTACTTCTTTCTGTAAATCTATTGGTTCACATATATGTTCTCATTATCATTCCAACAAGGCCCTCTCCAAATGACAGATATTCTTTGCTTTTTGTGGGGCATTTTATTTAATTAATTTTCTTCAAGAGCTTGAGTGCAGGGCCATTATTTAAGCAAAACAAACTTCCTCTGGTGACACAAATAACAGCAATTACTGTCTCAGCAACCATTAGCTACAAATTGTTTTGTGGAGAGTAGGTGACTCCTTTCTCCAAGATGGTTTGCTGATGGGTCCAGTCTTCCAGATTTGTAAGGGTCTTCTGTCCATAAGGATCATTATGAGTTTATAGCTATCCCTAGTTTTAAATAAACTTTGTAAGTATGCAAGTCTTGTATAAATATTCAATTTTAATTTAATTTAATATCCTCAATTATTCTTTTAAATAAATTGTGATTATTATCCTGTTGACTTAGATTTAATCAGTTTTTTTCAAATATATTTGTAGGAAGGGTCAATTTTAATCAGTTTTTCTCATTTTTAACTGCCAAGTACGCATTCTGTTTGTTTTTTAATACTCATTTAAATTTATTCATATCATCAGCTAAATACATAATTTTAATATTAAATGATATTATGTACACTGCTGATTAAAACTAAATATTTTTCCATCAAGAAATTTGTTCTGTAGAGTACAGCCATTGTTATTTTTAAACAGGCTAACATCTAGAAAAATTTGGAAACCAGAGGACAAATAGGTCTTTGCAGGTCTTCTAATACTTCTCCCACTGACGTAATTTGGACGCCTCTGATCTTCTGGAGTAAGGAAGCCCCATTAGAGTTAGAAGAGTGCAGGACGGTCAGGTGATAGGCAGATTACATCACACATCTCAGTCACTTGGTTTTGAAAAAATTCTAAGGTCTTCAACTCATAGGAATATAATTTGTCATAACAAATTAGCCATAACTAGAGGTGAAACAAATAATAGTGGTGCTCTTACCATAAAAGAAAAGCAAAGTCCTAAAAAATTTAACAGAACAAAATTAATTACCAGAAAGAAGAAGGAAACGTAGCATTTTTTTTCAAGTTTTCCTTTTTATTTAATCAAAGGCTGGTGAATAAACATAAATACCGCACAATGACCAGATCATTCTTCACGTTCTTTTTAAGAATAAAAAAGACATCTAGTTTTTCCAGCATTTACTAAAGTGGCTAAATTAATTAAGAAAAAAAAAAGTCAATGCAGTATATCTATACCTTGCATACAAACAGATATAGAGAATGCAAGTCACTTTCCAGGCCTGTGGGGGAAATCTGAGGGACCTCAGAAAATACCACATATTTTTCCTCATAGTACTCCATTTATTTTTTAAAAATTCACTGCTTAAGTTTTAATTTTTATTTTTATGCTATGCAAATATTAAAATGTTTCCTTTGGACTTGATAGAATAATTTCAATTGTATATAACCTTTGAAAAAATCAATACATTCTTATAAAAGATTAATCCACTTTCTGGTTACCTTCATTATTCAAAGCTGAGCAATTGAAGACATGTCTGAAATGAAATATTTATTTATTTATTTATTTATTTATTTAATGCTTTTAGTTCCATGGACAAAGTGTGAATATACTGTATTATGCTTCTAATTTCCATGGCTGTGGTCTAGCTTTTAATTAAATTTTGATGCTGTTTATAATTCATATTTTTGCATTTGGAAGACTTGGCCCATTTTCACATAAAAGGAAGCCTCTAAGACTGCCTGCTGAATATGAAACAAAAACAAAACAAAACAAACAAACAAACAAAAAATATTTGAGAAAATAATCTACAAAATTTTAAAAACTGGAATGGAATTATTTGGGTCCATGAAGTTCTTTGATTTTAGATTTTACCGTGGTGTATCAGCCAAGTTTTGTACATAACAATAAATAGTTTTCTCTTTGCAAATCTGAGTTCGGGAAGAAAAAGGCAATAACTAATAAGCAATAGTCTGTGGAATAGAATGATGGCCTGGGAAGTTTGACTGTGCACCTCATGCTGCTACCAGGCAGTTGTTGGGCTGTGGGAAGCTGCAAGATCCCACTCCATGGTGGGAAAGAACAGCTTGAGGTCCCTGGGGAACTGGCAGAAGCTGGCTCGTGGGTCACCGGGCCTCATGGAGGCTGAGGTTCTAGCTCATGCACACTGTATGTTAAAGAAGAGCTGAGAATAGATTGGGTGCCTCTGTAAGCTGGATCTAGCCTTGGCCTAAGGGAAAATGGTACTGAGGAGAGCTCTGACTGGTTCCCATAGCAGGGTGTGGGGTGGGGTGGGGTGGTGAGTGTATCCTTAACTTTCTTGGGCAGGCTACTTGTCTTTGTGGAAATCATGATTGTAATTGCCAAGAGGTTTCCTGCAGGAGGCTAGACTCCATTGCTCCAGCATGGCAGGTCTGGGTGAGAAAAGGTAGTCCATAGTTTTAAAGCATTTATTGTTGATGGAGAGTTGTGATGAGTGAAAAGTAGAGGCCAGTCATAGCCACATGGAGAGAGGGGGAAGGGAATGCAGAGAGGGGTTGGGGAGCAAGTGGGCAAGAGAGAGAAGCAAGAGTAAGAGAGGCAGGAGTAAGAAAGTAAGAGTAAGAGTAAGAGTGTAAGGGGAAGAGTAAGAGAGGAAGAGTGAGTAAAAGAGAGAGGAGGTGGCAAGCAGCTCCTTTTATAATGGTCCAGACCTACCTGGCTGTTGCCTGGTAATTATGGGGAGGAGCACACCTGGCTGTTGCCAGGGAACTCTGGGGGTAGAGTTCAGACAGAATACCAGGGGATTGGGATATTGCCCTATGTGACTGATGGTCACAGAATTATGGAGAGCTGAGGCCTCCTGTCAGGAGCCTTGTGTCTAGGAGGGTGGCAAATGGCCTTCTGTCCCTTGAAGATTTATCTGCTGGGTCATCAGCGTGTAAACATAGCTCAACCTGAACACAGGCTGCCTTTTAAGGTCCCATAGTAGTCCTGTTGCTCTTTCTTATCATGCTCTCGCCCACAGTTACAACATCTAGCTCTACCTTCTCTGGCCCTGATATAAGTTTTGATATATAAGCCTGATATAAGCATTGTTGGTACTCTAGAGTTTAACACTTTGAGAAAAAAAATGTTTTTGAGTAACTATATCCAGCAGTGTGAAGAGTATCTTCTCATTACTGTGCAGGAAGAAGTCACACAAGGTCTGTATGTTTTGGCAGATCTGTGCACACAGGCTACTTGGATTATAAATATTCTCTTTGTTGGTACTGTGGCTCTGTAGCAGTGAAGTAGTCTTCCAAGAAAGACTGAATATATTCAAATGTTGGTTATTTATCAGGATCATTCTTCTAGCAAAGATTCATCAATTCATGGAGGGATTCTGGTCAGACTTGAGGGCAAGGCATTCTATGTCCCCACTCTGCTCCAACCGTTTATGGTTTACTATACCTGGATATGACACTCTTCCTTTTGTTACCAGCTCTGTCTGTAGAATTGGTATCAGCATAGTAGTGTATTCCTGTAAAAACCTAACCATTTTGGTGGGAGAACTGAGGAAAAACTTAAAAGCTTTGAGTTAGAAGAGCCATTGGAATGTTAAGAGCCCTGTGGGATATTCTGTAGGAGCTTGGAAGATAACATTAACAACAGTGCAGAAGATGAATACCCAGCTTGGGAAATTTTAGAGAGAAGATTAAAGTCTATTACCGGGTCATTGTTATTTTAATTGTGAAGATTCTGTGGTTTTGGTTAGCTGGGGCTGAAGAATCAGCTGTGATTATCAAGATATCAGAACTACTAAAGCGAAACCTTTGCATTACTGGGACTATTGATGTTGGTTGGCTGGAGCTAAGAAATTAGCAGTGATTAAGAAGAGACCATAATCATTGAGGTGAAATCTCCTGGGAAGTGTTTTCTGAGAGCACAGAGGCTGTGGTCCAGAGATAACCCAGGTTATACCTTGTGTTGTGGCTGGTCTTGGTAATGTATAAGAATCTGGAAGCAGAGAATGCCTTCCATAAAAGTAATAGCAGAAGATTTAGCCCTGTTAATGTCTACAACAAGAAGAAATTAGTAATTGATATTTTCAAATATTGCTGTATGAACACTGTGTTAAACACTTAAGCTGAGTTACTATAATTCAGTCCTGGCAGGCACTATCATGAAGTGGCTTGCTAAACATGCTCTGGGACAAACTATGTAGGTTTTAGCCTGTGTATTTGATCAATAAATTATTTGTTCTCTTCAGACACTAATTTTATAATCTCTAAAATGAGAGTAATCATTTAATCTTATTAATGGGAAGAGTGAGTGAAACACTGTACACATACATATAAGATACTCATTGTGTGTCAGAGAAATGAATAAAGGTTCTCAAAATAAAGTGTTTAAATACCAAAAAAACCTTAAAAGATCACATTTTAATCTCTGCATCTTTTTTTTCCTTTTATGTCCCAGGTTAAATGAACCCCTGTTAAAAATCATAGAACAAAATTTGCTATTTTGTAAAAAGTTTTGTTCTGAGTAATGTAATGTACTGAGAAAAAAAAAAATGCCTGCCTCAACTTTGGAATTACTCTGATGGAGAGAAATTTATAGATACCCCCAAAAAGCACAAATGCAGGGGCTGGAGAAATGGTTCAGCATTTATGAACACCTACTGTTCTTACAGAGGCCAAAGGTTTGATTTCTAGTACAAGTGTCAGGAGATTTAACATCCTGCTCTGGTCTCTAGAAGTACTAGACATGCATGAGGAAACAAAAATACACTAACAATTAAAATAAACATTTTGAATTAAAAGTAAAAAAATGTAGTGTTCCTGATGGAAATATGGAAATAACGTTGGCTATATAGTTATTCCTCCACTTCTTCAAGTGCAGCAGAGAATGGATAATCTCACATTTTAAGGTACAGCTCACTAATATTTGGTGGGAGGTGGAGACATATGGGAGATGTGTGTGAATTTCAAAGACAACTTGTAAGTGTCACTGCTTTTCTTCCAACATTCTAGTCAATGTGGGGAATATAGCAATTATCACTTGTGAGGAGAGCAGTAGGGGCTTAGCCAGTCTGAGCAGTCTATTGTGATCACACATAGAGTACAGGATAGAACTGCACTTGATGTTCCCATCTGCTAAAGACCAAAGCCAGAGTTCCAATAACAATTTTGTCCAGTGAAAGAAAGGACCATAAATGAAATGTGCTAGGCAGCTAACATGTGGTTTCAGTGTCTTCATCATTTGACTGATGCTATTTGTTAAGATCAGACTGCCAACTTTCCAATGAGTTATCTTTTCTGTTTGTGAGGCATTTTCAAAACACGAACTGAGATTGTGCTTTAAATACAGCTACTTCATAGAGTGAAATAATCAATGAAACAAGATAGAAGTGAATGGAAACAAGTAACTGTGAGGAGAGAGAGAGCCTACTGATTGTGATTGAAACCTTTCACCAGTTGAAAATTCCAATGAAGGCAATCCTGGCAAGGTGTCTCCTGAACTACTTTGTGGTCTCATTCAAATTCCTTAGTAACTGTTTGAAGACAATGACTTAAAAAAAAAAAGCCCTGGATGTAGGGGAACGCCAGGACAGAGTAATGAGAGGGGGTTGAACGGAGAAAAGAGGGAGGGAAGGGGGCTTATGGGACTTTCGGGGAGGGAGGAAACGGGAAAGGGGAAGTGATTTGGAATGTAAATTAAAAAAATAAAATAAAATTAAATTAAAAAAAAAAATCTAAATGAGCAAAAAAAAAAAAAAAAAGCCCTATTTGCATCTAAAGACAACAGGGGTTCTCTCTTTGAAAAGACTGTGCTTAGAGTCTTTCTTTCCCATAAGCCTTATTCTTTCCCCCTGATCCCCAATCAACCCCCTCTCACTTCCAGGGCCAGTCCTGGTATTACCCTACACTGCTACATTGAGCCTTTCCAGGACCAGGGACCTCTCCTTCCTTTTTCTTGGCCATCATTTAATATGTGAATTGTGTCTTGGGTACTCTGAGCTTCTGGGCTAATATCCACTTATCAGTGAGTCCATACCATGTGTGTTCTTTTGTGATTGGGTTACCTCACTTATGGGACTTTTGGGGAGGGGGGAACAAGGAAAGGGGAAATCATTTGAAATGTAAATAAAGAATATATCTAATTAAAGAAAAGAATTTAAAAAAAGAGGTTTTTTTTTTCCAAAGACTTCAAATTCTTATAGCCCTTGTGCTATAAACATATATTAAAATTAATTTTGCTAAATCTTAAACTCTGCTTCATACTGAATTTTTCCAATATTGTTTTCCTATGTCTCTATCCATTCTTATATATTTTTGTATATAAACAAAAAAATCTGGTTCAATCTGAATCAAGTTACATAAAAGATTAAGGAGTCTCCTCAAACAAGTGACAAGATAGAGTCTATTCTGAATAATTTTGAAGTAAAATCTGAACTTGATAGACTTACTACTATTCACTCACTGTGGCCTATGAAAGTGACTGCTACTCTCAGTCCAAATCAAGATCAGACTACTGTGTGTATAAAAATATATATGTATGAATATATATACATATATGTATATATACATATTTATATATATATATGAAACTGTAAAATTTTAAATAGGAGTCTTTTTTATCAAATATAGTACAACTTATCTTTATAACAAGGAATTTAAATCTTTTAATCGTTCTAATGCAGTAAAACATCTAATCCCTTCACTAAACCCTTGGTTAGCACTAAGGCCCCAAATTCTTTTCAGATTGCATTGGTTGACCCCTTCCTCCTACTTTTCTTTTGTGCATATTCTTTAAGTCTATTCAGTCTCAAAGAACTGTGATGTTGGAGGCCAACCAATAAGGAAAAGACAGTGATCACCTGACTTAGAATAAAAATCAAGTAAAACTTCTTTCTCTAATGCTATTAATGTATTGGTAAGCAACCTCTTTCCCTGACAAGAGTAAGCTTGACTTGTGCAGATACTTCACTGGGAGTGGGATTCACTTCATGATCACACATATATTTCTAACAACCCTTTTCCATTTGTTAATGTAATTCATATGGGTTTCTATTGCAGTTTAAAATTTCTTTTTTTTTGTTTCTATTTTTTTTATATTCTAAGTTTTTTTATTTACATTCCAAATCATTTCCCCTTTCACGCTTCCTACATCCCCGAAAGTCCCATAAGCCCTCTTCCCTCCCTCTTTTCCCCATACAACCCCTTCTCACTTCTCTGGCCTGGCATTCCCCTACATCCAGTCTATCCAGGACCAGGGGTCTCTCCTTCCATCTTCTTGGAAATCTATTGATATGAGAATTGTGTCTAGGGTATTCTGAGATTCTGGGTTACTATCCCCTTATCAGTGACTGCATACCATGTGTGTTCTTTTGTGATTGGATTACCTCACTAAGGATGATATTTTCAAATTCTGATTATTTGCCTAGGAATTTCGTGAATTCATTGTTTTTAATTGCATAGTAGTATTCCATTGTATAAATATACCACATCTTCTGAATCCATTCCTCCATTGAGGGACATCTGAGTTCTTTCCAGCTTCTGGCTATTATAAATAAGGCTGCTGTGAACATAATGAAGCATGTGTCCCTAATGCATGCTGGGGAAGCCTCTGGCTATATGGCCAGGAGAGGTATAGCAAGATCCTCTGGGAGTGTCATGCCCAGTTTTATGCGGAACCGCCAGACTGCTTTCCAGAGTGGTTGTACCAGCTTGCAATCCCACCAACAGTGGAGGAGTGTTCCTCTTTCTCCACATCCTCGCCAACAACTGAGGTCTCCTGTGTTTTTGATCTTAGCCATTCTGACTGGTGTGAGATGGAATCTCAGGGTTGTTTTGATTTGCATTTCCCTAATGACTAAGGATGATGAACATCTCTTTAGGTGATTCTCAGCCATTAGATATTCTTCAGGTGAGAATTCTTTGTTTAGCTCTGTGCCCCATTTTTTAATAGGGTTACTTGGTTCTATGGAGTCTTCTTGAGGTCTTTGTATATATTGGATATTAGCCCTCTGTCAGATGTAGGGTTGGTAAAGATTATTTCCCAGTTTATTGGTTGCCGCTTTGTCCTTTTGACAGTGTCCTTTGCCTTACAGAAACTTTGCAATTTTATGAGGTCCCGTTTGCCAATTCTTGATCTTAGACCATAAGCTATTGGAGTTCTATTCAGGAAATTCTCCCCTGTGCCCCTATGTTCAAGGTTCATCCCTAGTTTCCTTTCTATTAGTTTCAGTGTGTCTCGTTTCATGTGTAGGTACTCGATCCACTTGGAATTGAGCTTAGTGCAAGGAGATAAGAATGGATCAATTTACATTCTTCTGCATGTTGACCTCCAGTTGAACCAGCACCATTTGTTGAAAAGACTATCTTTTTTCCACTGGATGGTTTTAGCTCCTTTGTCAAAGATCAAGTGACCATAGGAGTGTGGATTCATTTTTGGGACTTTAATTCTGTTCCATTGATCTACATGCTTGTAACTGTATCAATACCATGTGGTTTTTAACACTATTACTCTGTAGTACAGCTTGAGGTCCGGGATACTGATTCCCCCAGAAGTTCTTTTATTCTTGAGAATAGTTTCACCTATCCTGGGTTTTCTGTTATTCCAAATGAATTTTTGAATTGCTCTTTCTAACTCTGTGAAGAATTGCATTGGGATTTCGATGGGGATTGCATTGAATCTGTATATTGCTTTTGGCAAGATGGTCATTTTTACTATATTAATCCGGCCAATCCATGAACATGGAAGATTTTTCCATCTTCTGAGGTCTTCTTCAATTTTGACTGGCTTACTCTGTATCCCTCTAGGACAGTCTCTGAGATCCTATTCCTGGCTTCAGTAGTGCTCCTTTCTGAAGCTTCCTGGGAATTGCTCAGGAGAGGGTTCTCCATGGACGAAGAGCTGAAGAATGAAAGGTCGGGGGTTGAGAGAAAAAGAGCACACAGAGATATTAGTGCATGGCTGTACAAAATCTCTCTTTTCTTTGGGGAGATAAGCGTGACAATATATGCGCTGTGGGCCTGACCCTCCCTCCCAGGGTTGAAGAGTCTTTTCAGTGCTTCACAGCAGGCTCTGTCCAGGAAGTTCATCCCATAGGGTCTGTTGCTCTCCCAGAGGCTGAATTGTGAAAAAAGGCTTGTTCCTGGAGCTCTGCCAGCTCTGCCAGGTGGGGGGAGGTGTGTCTGGAATTCCTCAGCTTAGAATGCTGCGGAGTGGGTGGAGAATGCAAACAGCTGAATTATGGCTATAAGGCTATATGGTACTTCAATGACTCTCTACAAATTTTCAGTTCTCTCTAACAGCAGGTCATTTGTTTGAAACCTATTTTGTGCTATATCTGTTATCAGCAATTCATATTTGTCATTTTTAATATTTATTGGTACAGATTTTCCATTTTATCCATGGGAAAATAAAAGGAATATGAGCTCAGGCAACATCCATCTGATCATTGTTCATTTACCAAATAATGCCATGTCAATTGATTTTAATTAATTATCAGCTTGAACATATAAGCATTCATTCTCCTAATAGACAGATGAAGCATGCCTCTGGGTATCTGTGAGGGTGTTTATAGAGCAAGTTAGAATATGCCATGAATATGTGTAGAGTGATTCCCATAGGCTGGACACTGATAGAGAGATGCTTTAGTAGATACAAGTATATACATATCTTTTAGTCTATGTCTTTTTGTTGTGAAATTGAGTCTATTGATGTTAAAATATTTTAAGGAATAGTGATTGTTCCTGTTATTTTTGATGTTAGAGATGGAATTATGTTTGTGTAGCTATCTTCTTTTGGGTATGTTGAAAGCAGATTGCTTTCTTGCTTTTTCTAAAGTGTAGTTTCTATCCTTGTGTTGGAGTGTTCTAACTATTCCAACTATGCCAGCCTTTGTAGGACTGGATTTGTGGAAAGATATTGTGTAAATTTGTTTTGTCATGGAATATCTGTTTCTCTATGGTAACTGAGAATTTTGCAGGGTATAGTAGCCTAGGCTACTATTTGGGTTCTTTAGGGTCTGTATGATATCTTCCTAGGATCTTCTATCTTTCATAGTCTCTGTTTAGAATTCTGGTGTAATTCTGATAGGTCGGCCCTTATATGTTACTTTTCCTTTTTCCCTTACTGCTTTTAATATTCTTTCTTTGTTTTGTACATTTGGTTATATGACTATTATGTGAAGGAGGAATATCTTTTCTGGTCTAATCCATTTGGGGTTCTGTAGACTTCTTGAATGTTCATTGGCATCGCTTACGTTAGGTTTGAGAAGTTTTATTCTATAATTTTATTGAAGATATTTACTGACCCTTTAATTTGAAAAACATTGCTCTCTTTTATGCCTATTATCCTTAGGTTTGGTCTTTTTACTTTTTCCTGGATTTCCTCAATGTTTTGGATTAGAAGCTTTTTGCATTTTGCATTTCCTTTGACTGTTATGTCATTGCTTTCTATGATATTTTCTGCCGCTGAGATTCTCTCTTCTATCTGTTGTATTCTGTTGGTGATGCTTGTGTCTATGATTCATAATTTCTTTTCTAGATTTTCTATCTTTGTGATTTGTCTACCTTTGTGATTTCTTTATTGTTTCTATTTCTAATTTTAGATCCTGGATAGTTTCGTTCAATTCCTTTAACTTTTGGTTGTGTTTTCCTATAATTCTTTAAGGAATTTTTATTTCCTCTTTTAAGGAAAGACTTCTGTTTACCTGTGTTTTCCTGTATTTCTCTAAGTGGGCTATCTATGCTCTTCTTAAAGTCCTCTATCATCATCCTGAGATGTGATTTTAAATAAGAGTCTTACTTTTCTGGTGTGTTGGGATATCCTTGGCTTGCTTGGGGAAGGGGGGAAGGGTAGGGTAGAATTGCTTTCTGATAATGCCAAGTAGTCTTGATTTGTGTTGCTTATGTTCTTTCCGTTGCCTCTTGCCATCTGGTTATCTGTGGTATTAGCTGGTCTTGTTGTCTCTTACTGTGACTTGTACTTCCTGTAAGGCTACATGTTAGAACTTCTGGTAGACCAGTTCTCTCAAGGAGGAATTTGGGTATGGAGAGCTGTGGCACAAGGTAAGCTCTGGGAGAAAATGGAAACCAGAAGGCTATACTTATGTTTTTGAAGACCCAAGTTCAGTTTCCAGCATCCATGTAGAAGAGTATGCAACAGATTGTAACTTTTGCTCCAAGAGATCCAGTTCCTTCTTCTGGAATCTGTGGGCACTAAACTCAAGTGGACATACACATACTCAGATATATACACATATACATATGTAAGCTTAAAAATAAATAACATGCTTTATAAAGTTGGGAGCATGGAGAAATGTAACTGAGTAGTAATAAACTTCTCCCCTTCAGTTCTTTCTTGAAAATGCACCTCTGATACCATGAGTTGGTAAGAATTCATTTTGGCATGTATTGTTTCTGTCTACATTTTCTCACAGTAACAAGAAGCTACCAAAAGCAGCTATTATGATTCTGTTTTCTATATGGGTCTGTCAGAGATTAGAAAGGTTATTCTTCTCTTATGTTATTTACTTTCACATGATTCATGTAGTTTTTAGATAGTGTGCCTTGTTAGGGAATAGTTCTAATCTTGTCTGAGTTCAATTCAGATCCCAAATGGCTGTGTTCCCTGATGCTGAGGGTCACTGCCTAAAGATCTATTAGATTGACAGTAAAGAATTGCTGTATAGCTAATGGCTAGGCACAGGGAGATGGGGCAGGACCTTAAGATTTTTCAAGGGCTTTGAACTGGGAGAGATGGAGAATCACCATGTCCTTGGGAAGAAGGCTGAGAATTAAGAGCTGGTGGAAAGAAAGCCAACAAGTCATGTAAGACTTTGAGTAAATAGTTAATGGCCACTTCTTAGATTGGGCCTTGGGTAACAGGGGAGGTTTAAGAGTCTCAAGAGTATTGGACTGGAGTGTTTGCTAGCAGGAGAAGTTGTAGGAGTGCCCAGCCTTAGAGCAAGTCACAGCATGTCAAAAATTAACTGGTGTGTGTGTGTGTGTGTGTGTGTGTGTGTGTGTGTTTCTTTTAGTCACAAATCCAGGTAGCTCCTTGGCCAGTGTGTCAGTGTGATTCACAGGAAGACAAAGTGGTATGGCCAATTACTGCTACAGGCTACAGTGACTGCTTCTTGTTGAACATCGATGTGTGTGTCATCTTTGTTGCCAATACTCTTTACTTCTTTGTGTATGCACTCCCAAACATATTTCCTTTTTAACGTAATCTTCCCTGTGCTGAATAGCTATCTATTTGATACATACTTAGACACACCTGGCAAAAGGTGCATTCAGTTGAGGGATTGCCTTCAATAGATTGGCCCATGGCCATTTCTGCAAGTCATTTTCTTAATTGTTATTTGACAGAGGAGGGCTCAGTCCACAACTGGTTGCCATTCCATGGAAGTAAGAACTGGAATATATAAGAAAAGTAGCTAAACAAGCCAGAGGAAGTGTAACAGTGCACCTTCATGGTTTCTACATGATCCTATAAGAATTCCTAAATTTATATCTGTGATTATTAAGCTCTTTTATAATGGGAATGCTATTAGGTTATTTTCTGAGTGTCAAAACTACAATGAGAACTCTGTCAGTCTCCCAACTGTCACCAGTTAATTGCTCTTAGATGGCAACCATACTTTCTCCTACTCAGAGCACATTCCAAGAAGTTGTAAAACAATTAACCAAAGGTCATCAAAAGGGAACTAATGATTTATTATAGGTGCTAGGACAGAAGATGAAATATTGACTGAATTTGTCTATTCAAAACTTCACTTATAACTTAGTTTATGGTTTTAAACTTTATTTATTTTTTTTCTTATAATTCAGAAAGTTTTGCTTTTTTAATTACAAATAAAATTGCAGTAAACATTCTTTGTGATTGACTGCACAGTGACTTGGGATTCTCACATGTTTGGGTCTAGGAGAATAGGTATGTTTACCACTCTCTTTTCTCCTAAACATTTCTACTTTGTCTTTCTCTGGTTGTCTGTTTCTTTACTCTTTGCAAGGCTGTATTTCCAAATTTTTCCAACATTTCATATGTGAAAAATGTATCTTGCTACTGATTTAATTTTTATTTCTTACTTCATCAATGAACCTATATCTTGCTATTGATTTAATTTTTATTTCTTACTTCATCAATGAACCTATGCTCATTGTCCTTATGTCAGTAGTCCCTAAATTTTTTTAAATTTTATTTTTTAATTTTTTTATTTACATTCAAAATCATTTCCCCTTTCCCGTTTCCTCCCTCCCGAAAGTCCCATAAGCCCCCTTCCCTCCCTCTTTTCCCCATTCAACCCCCTCTCTCTTCTCTGTCCTGGCATTCCCCTATATCCAGTCTTTCCAGGACCAGGGGTCTCTCCTTCCATCTTCTTGGAAATCTATTGATATGCGAATTGTGTCTAGGGTATTCCAAGATTCTGGGTTAATAACCCCTTATCAGTGACTGCATACCATGCATATCCATTAGGAATAATTATCTAGCTAAACATCTATCACTTGTCTCAGCTCTACATTTAAAGTTTAAAACCAATTTATGTAAACGTTCTCTGTTGTAAACTTCTATTTCAATTTATGATTTGATTTTTGTGTGAACTTGTGATGAACTTTGAATGTGTGATCATGTATTCTGAAATATGTATAAGTGCTGAAGACAAAGGGGGAATCTCTCTCTCTCTCTCTCTCTCTCTCTCTCTCTCTCTCTCTCTCTCTCTCTCTCTCTCTCTCCCTCTCACTTTTTACCTTTCCCTACCTAGAAGAATTTTTCTCTTTCCCCACTCAGGACCTTTCTGCTTTTCCCCTTAGATAGCTTTCAAAGGAAACATTTTAAAACTTAGTAATAAACTCATTACCCACCTCTCTAAGTGCCCCATTTTTCTCCCTGTGACTTCTGACTAGCAGGTTGAAAGTTATAGTGCAGCAGTTCCTGTGGAGACAGTACAAAGGCAATTTACTTAATACTTTGCAGTTTGAGAAAGAGGTGCTAAATTCCAGAAACTGCAGTTTCTGACCTCAGAAGACTATAGAAGACAGATCAGCTACAGTACCATTATAACCTAGATTTTGATAAGTAAACTTTTTAATATACAGCAACCATAATGATCTTGTAAGACAAAGTCTTACCCAGAATTTGGAAAGGCAAAGTCTTACTCTGCCCACTGAAGCTCTTCCCCTCTATGCTGCCTCAAGAAGAAATGACCAGAAAGAAAAAAAGAACACCACTCAACCTGGGCTGGCTCCCTGCAGATCCCAATTATAATAGTCATATAGGTGTGTATAAATTTTCTCAGCAGAGATTAACATGTAAGCTAACCTAAATTTTCATGGTTGACTACTACATACATTGAAAAATTAATATGATTTCTGAGAATAAAATAATCCAGATGTCATTCTAGCTTCATGGTAGCTACCAGCCTGTTTGCCATCTAATATGTTTTTCTTTATATATTTTTATTCTGAAATTCTTTCATCTATACTTGGAATTAATCATGTAAAGTTTACCTATCAGGGAAGATTTTTTTTTTTCTGAGTCAATGAGATGGCCCAAAACACAAGTCACCACACCTGACAGTTTAAGTTTGGTGCCCAAGAATCACATGGTAGAAAGAGGAGACCAAATGTCACACTTTTCTTCTAACTGTGTCATGTCCCAAACACACAAATGCATTAATTTTTTTAAAAAGTTTATGTATCTTCTGATCATATTTTTATTTCCTATGAAATGTTAGATGACTTAGTACTGCATTCTCTCCATTCTTTTTGCATATGCCTAATTTCTTTGTTAAAGATGAGTTTGTGGTTTGAAATTGTTGTCTATGAGCAGAAACAAAGCACTAACTTTATTATTGGAACTCTTTTAGATTCAAACAAGCAGGAGATTGTAAAAAGCCACTGTCATGAAAATGCTCAATAATCTCCAAAGCCCTGCTTCTTAGATATGTTATTAGATGAACCAAAACCCAAGACTTTTAATGATTAAAATTTGTATTCTAAAAGTTTTCTCCTCAGCTATACTTTCTTCATCTTCCAGAAAGAATGTATGAATTAAAAGTTCTCAATCTGCTAAAGAACTTCTAAGCAGTTCCTAGTACTCACACCTAATTAACTGTGAGATAATTGTCATTTCTGTAATATAGCTGAGTTTCAGTATTAAAACTGTTGAAATGCATAGCCAACACAGAGTTACAAGGAGGATGTCATAGCCTTCTCATAGTCTAGTGGGACTCATCTGGTCATACACCCTGATGGCTGAGCAATGATTCATCTCCACACTAATAAGATGACTCTCAGTCTGTGAAATGATCAAGGCTCTAGAAAAACTCTGTCTTTGGCCTTGTTACCTGGATAATTTTATTTTTGTCTGATATCCCTGTGACCTACATGTGGAATGAAAGGATTAACTTCTATAAAGTCAGAATCTCACATTTAAAATGAATAATTGGCTTTGATAAAATAGGAGCAAGTGGCAACATAACTATAATGTTCTAGATATGTAATATAATCCCTGGTTTATTACAAATATTGTTTAGATTCTTTTGTCAGGATGTAGGTTCAAGTAGGGTTTGCTAAAAGACTTCCTTAAATGGAACAAAAAGAATAGTGAATTCCAGATGGGCAAGCCAAAGGCCCTAGAAACAGAGTATAAAGAAAACTAGATCAAAATTGTTAACTCTAGTTAAGTCAGTTTTAACATCTTCAGAGATTTCTTATTCCTGCGACTATTAATGAATTGCTGTCATCCTTGAATCTAGCGAAATTTTCATCCCTAGACATGATTAAGCATATATGAAACCCTAAATACTTGGCTTTTCATGCTTCCACTTACAGATGGATGAATTCTATACAAAATAGCCTTTCCATATATGCATACCCCCTTTAAAAATGTCTTTTAAAAATATTAAAAGAAATATTTTATGACATCTATTTTGTGGTGGGAGAGAGGTTATACACACACTTCACCTGTGTCAGTGTCAATTCCAGTGTCAGAGGACAATTCCAAAATTGCAGGACCTGGTTCTTCCGTCATGTGAAACTTTGAAAGCAAGTTCAGTTCTTTATGGTTGGCAGCGAGTGTCTTTAGTTGCTGAACCCTCTTGCTAGCCCACATACCTCTTTTCTGGAAGTGCCCACCATGGGGTGAGTGTAAGAAAGTTTAAAAGAAGGAGAAGAGGCATATACTATTCACAACGACAAGGGATGGGACTGTCACTGCTTCATACACTTTGACCTTTTTCTATGCAGAGTATTCTTGTTCCTTGCTAGTGCTCATTGGACTTGGTGATGTCACCCTGTGTCCTTTCTGAATCTTCCTTTTATAGCCACAAACCCCAAAACTACAACTGTGTTCAGACAAGAGAAAATATGTGACTTCTTCATAGCACACTCAATACCTAGAAAACCTTATCATTTTTATCACAAAAGTAAAGGTTTTCATCCCTTCATTTTCTAACAAAACTGTTGTGGATTGACTGACTCTTTAATGCTTGAGGATTCTCTGAGAAGAGTGCTGTATTCCAAGTGGCAGAAGAGTAACATCTGTCAGTGGCCATACTGCTTTTTACCCAAAGGAGATAAGAAATCTGAAGGCCTTGGCTACATGGCTATGCACAACTTCTCACTACTACTCAATCAAGCTAAAAAGCATTTATTCTGCAGAAATTACCAGCATATGAGGATAAACTGTTCATTCAAAATACTTTTGCATACTATTTGAGTATAGAATTTTCCTTCAGTGATTCTCAAATCTTTAGAGTCTTCTCTACCTATCAGGTCTAAGGCCAGGCAAGTCATTATGTGACTGTGAAAATAACAAATAAATAAGCAACAGCATCGAGAGAGAGAGAGAGAGAGAGAGAGAGAGAGACAGAGAGAGAGAGAAAGGAAAAATGAAAAGAAATTGTCCTCGTTTAAACAAGACGTACTTGGTCAATGCCTATGAAAAATACAGTATGAAGATTGATGCCACTCCATTGAAAATTTAATCTACACAGTGATTTCTAAACCAGGCAGGGTAGAGTGTAAATTAACATGAGTTATGCTCTGAAAGCAGAGAGAGCTGCTGCCTTCCACTATGTACCTGTTGGTGAGGTCATGTCCACCAGTACAGAGTATATTATTTACATTTGGGTTTAAATGAAGTATTTGTGATATATATGACATTAAATATCTATGAGAAATGTACTCAAAATACAGAGATTTTTTGATCAACAATTTTATGCAGCTTGTTTATAGACATTAGTAAGTTATAAACACACTGTCCATTAGTAAATTGTTTGAATATGGTCCAGCTCTAGTTTTATTTCCTCATCATATTTTATGCTCAGGAGCTTTGTGACCTCATGTGATGAGCTTCCACATTCAAGGGTATTACTTACATTTATATGTGTACTCATACATGTATTTATATGTGTATTCATATCTACTCACATATGTTTATATAGAGTTATATATACTCATATATATGCTCATATATAAAATATATACTCACATATATACATGAAAGCTCACAAACATATATATACACATATATCTTTTCATTTACATATATAAAATATATACTCACATATGTAAATGAAAGCTCACATATATATATATATTCATTTACACCATAGTTTATATCTATTTTTCCTTTTGTTAAGAACTGAAGTCATTATTGTCTTTTTTAAGTGTGTATCTTAATGTCTTAAAATCATTTATTGATTGGATTCTCTATTCTCATTAATCTTACTAGTTTCGATTTTAAGACAATGGTCACCTCTACACAATCTTGTGCTTTTCATATGAAAAATAAAGATTATACAGAATTTATTGCAATAATACTATAGTGTGTTCTTTGTCTTTTCATTTTTGCCTGTTAACATAAAATAAGATTGTGAGGTGATTATTCTGGGGTTGTTGCCTATTGATATTCTCCTTGCTCAATTTGATAGATACCACCTACAAGGCAAGACTCTGAGCATGTCAGTGAGACATTTTCCAGATTGCATTAATAGAAGTTGGAAGACCTACACTAAATATGAGCCCTGCCATTATATAGGCTGGGTTGTTAAACTGAATGCAAAGAGAACAAGCTGAGCTTCAGCATTCACCTGCCTCTACTTCCTGCCTGTAGATTCTATGTAAGTAGCTGCCTCATGCTCACATTGCCATATATTCTTCAACATAATGGACTACACCACAAAAGTGTTAGTCAAAGTGAATTTTTCCTTCATTAGATTGTTTTTTATCAGGTATGTCATCAGAGCAATGAGAAAAGTACCCGTCTTTGTGAGTACTATATAATCACATCTGTAGTTGACACACTGGAATGTCTAGATGAGTTCAATATAATCACATTTCTTTAAGAACTCTTTTTCTTGGGTGAAAAAATAAAACAGACACATAAGATGGCTAGAGATGTATAATTAAGAGGAGGTAAAGGTCTTCTGATGGAAGATTCAAGAACAAGTTTTTGTACCAAAAAATATTTCAGGCTTTAACATCAGAGAATGCTTGTTCATTTCCAGACAATCAGAAAATGGAACTTTGGCCTTATAGCTTCCAGGACCTAAACACTACTTATAGAATTCTACTAATAATACTGAGATGATTAATTCTCTATGTGGCCCCTAGAAAGGACCTCAGCCATGGCAATGTCTTGAATTTAGCATTGTGAACCCTGGGTATTATTCTAGTGGCTAAACATTAAGACAATTAATTTGCAGTGTTTGAACTCTGATGTGCTGTCAGATTCTTTTACTAATGTTTACATGGCTTTTCTTTCTATATTTTGTTTTGTCAGTAACTAAATACAGCTGAGTGACTAGAGCACACCTTTTCCCAGCAGTTACAGAACCCTCTAAAATAAATCTCTCATCAACCTAGCTGCAATTTCATGAATTTTCTTTGAGTATGCCATTCATATACTATTAACTACTATTGGACACTCTCTCGTTTGAAACATTCTGATGCACACCCAATTATGTCATTTCTTTGCCTACAACAACAGCGAATTTTACTGTATTGAACAGTCATCTTTACAACTGCTGATAATGGAAGAATGTGTTGAAATCATCTCCCATTATTTTTTTCTTTACATTTTTTAGTCTGGGCTTGTATTATGGTTGTATTTATGCATGTTATTTATTCTTCTCATTGTTGAGTTCAAATCTCTGAGAAGGACTTGAAAGGACAAATAGCTTATCTTGGTGCAGAGTTTGGAGGGAACAGGCAATTCTGGCACATAAATCATGGAATCAGAGTAAGAATGTGTGAGGTGTCTGGTCACATAGTGATGGTGTTCAGGAAGTGGATTCTGGTTCCTACTTTCAAGGCTGACTCCCATTTAAAAATTATATACCTTGAATTTAAATAGTTCTGTGGTCTCTGTAAATAGCATCATTAGCTTGGGATGTCAAACAAATGTCAAATGAGCCTATGGGGGCTATTTTTTTTAATTTTAATTTTTTTATTATTTTTATTTTCTATATTCTTTATTTACATTCCTAATGATTTCCCCTTTCCTGGTTCCCCCCTCCCCAAAAGTCCCATAAGCACCCTTCCCTTCCCGCTGTTCCCCATTTGCCTAAGAATTTTATGAATTTGTTGTTTTTAATTGCTGAGTACTATTCCATTTTGTAAATATACATGGAAAATTTCTCTGATAAAACTGAAGAAATACATAGAAAAACATGTTAAGATTGACTATTTCATGGAAAAAATTATACAGATAAAATGGTAGGTATAAAAATATTCCTAAGTTAATTAAAAGTGGAATTATAAACATTTTCTGAAAAAATTGAAAAATCTACAAGGAAAATATTTCTGATGAAACTCAAGAAATATATGGAAAAACACGTTAAAACTATTTCATGAAAAATTATACAGATAAGATGGTAGGCATAAAAATATTCCTAAATTGGTTGAGAGTAGAAGTAAAAACATTTTCTGATAAAACTGAAGATTTACATGGAAAATATCTCTGATAAAATTGAAGAAATTTACACAGATACATTGGAAAAAAATATTGCTAAGTTGATTGAAAGTAGTATTATAAACCTTTTCTGAAAAAATTGAAAATTTACATGGAAAATATTCCTGAAAAATTGAAAAAAAATATGAAAAAACATTAAAATTGAAGATTTTCATGAAAAGTATACAAGTAAAATGGTAGGCATAAAATATTTCTAAGTTGATTGAAAGTGAAATTATAAACAATTTCTGATAAAATTGAAGATTTACATGGAAAACGTCTCAGATATAATTGAAGAAATATAGAAAAACACATTAAGATTGAGTATTTCATGGAAAGATTATACAGATAAAATGGTAGGCATAAAAATATTAAGTTTTTTGAAAGAGGAATTATAAACATCTGATAAAATTGAAGATCTACAAGGAAAATATTTCTGAAAAATTTCAAGAAATATATAGAAAAACATGTTAAAACTGACTATTACATGGAAAATACACAGATAAAATGGAAGGTATAAAAATATTCCTAAGTTGATTGAAAGTAAAACTATAAACATTGTCTGATAAAATTGAAGATTTACATGGAAAATGTTTCTGATAAAATTGAAGAAATATATAGAAAAAATGTTAAAATTAAAGATTATCATGGAAAATAATACAGTTAAATTGGCAGGCATAAAAATATTACTAAAATGAAAGAGGAATCACAAATATTTTCCAATATCATTGAAGATTTACATGAAAAATATTTCTGCTAGTCTGTGTTTTTGTTGGGGAATTGAGTCCATTGATGTTATAAGACATTAAGGAATAGTGATTGTTGCTTCCTGTTATTTTTGATGTTCTTTTTATGTTTGTATGTTTACTTTCTTTTGGGTTTGTTGGGAAAAGATTACTTTCTTGCTTTTTCTAGGGTGTAGTTTCCCTCCTCATGTTGGTGTTTTCCATCTATTATCCTTTATTATCCTTTATAGGGCTGAATTGTGGAAAGATATTGTGTAAATTTGGTTTTAACATGGTATATCTTGTTTTCTCCATCTATGATAATTGAGAGTTTTGTTGAGTATAGTAGTTTGGGCTGGCATTTGTATTCTCTTAGGGTCTGTATGAGATCTTCCCAGGGTCTTCTAGCTTTCATCATCTCAGGTGGGAAGTCTGGTGTAATTCTGATAGGCCTGCCCTTATAGGTTACTTGACATTTTTCCCTTACTGCTTTTAATATTCTCTGCTTACTGCATTTGGTGTTTTGATTATTATGTGCCAGGAGGACTTTCTGGTCTGGTCCAGTCTGTTTGGAGTTCTGTAGACTTTTTGTATGTTCATGGGCATCTCTTTCTTTTCGTTAGGGAAGGTATCTTCTATAATTTTGTTGAAGATTTTTGCTGACCCTTTAAGTTGGAAATCTTTACTCTCTTCTATACCTATAATCCTTAGGTTTGGTCTTTTCATTTTGTCCTGGATTTCCTGGATGTTTTGGCTCAGGAGCTTATTGTATTTTACATTTTCTTTAATTGTTGAGTCAATGTTTTCTATGGTATCTTCAGCACCTGAGATTCTTTCTTCTATCTCTTGTATTCTGTTGTTGATGCTTGCATCTAAGACTCCTGAATTCTTTCCAAGATTTTCTATCTCCAGAGATGTCTTACTTTGTGATTTCTTTATTGTTTCTACTTCCATTTTTAGATCCTGGATGTTTTTTTTTCAGTTCCTTCACTTGTTTGTTTGTGTTCTCCTTTAATTCTTTAAGGGATTTTTGTGTTTCCTCTTTAAGGGCCTCTACCTGTTTACCCATGCTCCCCTATATTTCTTTTAAGGATTTTTGTGTCTCCTCTTTTTGGACTTTTACCATTTGACCCATGTTCTCCTGTATTTCTTTAAGGGAGTTATTTATGTCCTTCTTGATGTCCTCTAACAGCATGGTGAGAAGAGACTTTAAATTCAACTCTTGCTTTTCTGGTGTGTTGGGGTATCTAGGATTTGCTGTGGTGGGAGAACTGGACTCTGATACTGCCAAGTAGCCATGGTTTCTGTTGGAAGTGTTCTTGTGCTTGCCTTTTGCCACCTGGTTATCTCATGTTAGTTGGTCTTGTTGTCTCTGGTTGGAGCTTGCTCCTCCTATGGGCCTGTAAACCTGTGTCTGTACTCCTGGGAGACCAACTTTCTTCTGGCAGGGTCTGTGCACAGAAGGCTATGGAGCTATCTGGATCCCTGCTGTAAATGGCGGCCGGAAGGGAAGACTCCTGTCCCAGTTGCTCCACTGATTGTATGCCTGTGTACTCCTAGCTGTACCCCTCTGGAGAGAAAGGGGAGATCTCACCTTCACACTCAGAAGTGAAATTCCTCCTGGGAGATCAGTATCTCCTTGTGGGCTAAGCACAGAAGGCTTTGGAACAGTCTGGTTCCTTGCTGCAAATGGCAGCTGTAAGGGAAGACTCCTCTGTGGGTGCTTTTATATTCATATCATGAATACTGTATATGTGGCAATCCCTAATTATTTTATTTATTTTTTTATATAATGTCTATTCCTATATATTCTGTGAAGAACTTAAACTTGATGACTTGTTTCTGTCACTTGGCAACTGAGTCTGCAGGCATGGACTCCACATGAATCTTCCTGCTTCATTTTCTTTTTCTTTTCAATTTTTGCTTTGATTAGATACTTGCTTTATTTACATTTCAAATATTAACCCATTTCCATGTTACCCCACTGAAAACCCCCGTCCCCTCCCCCTCCCCCAACTCAACTTCCCCCTCCCCTCCAATTTCCTGACTTGCATTCTTCTATTCTGGGGAACTGACCTTTCTCAAGACCAATGGCCTCTCCTCTCATTGATGTCTGAAATGGTCATCTTCTGATACATTTGTAGTTGGAGCCTTGGGACCCTCCATGTGTACTCTTTAGTCCCTAGGAGCAATGGGGGTACTAGTTGGTACATAATATCATTCTTCCTGCAGAGTTGCAAACCTTGATAACTTCTTGGGTCTTCTCTATAGCTGCTCCATTGGGGACCCTATTCTCATTCTATTGGTTGGTTGTTAGCCATGGATGTTTTGATCCACTTTCCAATAAGGATCAAAGTATCTACACATTAGTCTTGCTTCATCTTGAGCTTCCTGTGGTCTGTAAGTTGTATCCTGGGTATCCCAAGGTTTTGGGCTAATATCCACCTATAAGCGATTGCATACCTTGTATGTTCTTTTTGTAATCGGGTTACCTAACTCAGGATGATAGTTTTTAACCCCACTGATTTGCTTAAGAATGTCATGAATTCATTGTTTTTAACAGCTGAATAGTATCCATTGTGTAAATGTATCACATTTTCTGTATACATTTCTCTGTTAAGGGACATCGGGGTTCTCTCCAGCTTCTAGCTATTATAAATAAGGTTGGTATGAACATAGTGGAACATCTGTTCTTATTACATGTTGGAGCACCTTCTAGAATGTGCCCAGGAGTGGGGTAGCTGGGTCCTCAGGAAGTGCTATGTCCAGTTTTCTAAGGAACCTACAAACTGATTTCCAGAGTAGTATTACCAACTTGCAATCTTATCAGCAATGGAGGAGTGTTCCTCTTTCTCCACATCCTCTCCAGCATTTTCTTTCCCGAGTTTTTGATCTTAGCCTTTCTGACTGGTGTGAGGTAGAATCTCAGGGTTGTTTAGATTTGCATTTCCCTGATGATTAAGGATTTTGAACATTTCTTTAGGTGTTTCTCATCCATCTGTTATTCCTCAGTTGAGAATTCTTTGCTTAACTCTGTACCCCATTTTTAGTAGGGTTATTTGTTTCTATGGAGTTTAGCTTCTTCTGTCCTTTGTATATATTGTATATTAGCCTCTATTGGATGTAGGATCAATAAAGATCTTTTCATAATCTGTTGGTTGGCCTTTTGTCTTATTAACAATGTCCTTTGCCTTACAGAAGCTTTGCAATTTTATAAGATTCCATTTGTCAATTTTTGATCTTAGACCATAAACTATTGGTATTCTATTCAGGAAATCTTCCCCTGTGCCCATGTGCTCCATTGGTTCTTCCACAATTTCTCTTCTATTAGATTCAGTATTTCTGGTTTTAGGTTTAGGTCATTAATATACTTGAACTTGAGCTTTGTACAGGGAGATAATAATGGATCAATTTCCATCATTCTACATATCGCCTGCCAGTTAACCCAGTACCATTTGTTGAAAAGACTGTCTTTTTTCCACTGAATGTTTTTTGATCCTTTGTGAAATATCAAGTAACCATAGGTATGAGGGTTCATTTCTGGGTCTTCAATTCAATTCCATTGATCTACCTGACTGTCCCTGTACCAATACTCTTCAATTTTGTTGATTATTGACTCTTGTAGTAGGATCTGATGACTTTTTTGGATTTCCTCAGTATCTGGTGTTATGCCTCCCTTTTCATTTCTGATTTTGCTGATTTGGGTACTGTCCTTGTGCCCTGAGGTTGTTGGCTAAGGGTTTATCTATCCTGTTGGGTTTTTCAAAGAACCAGCTCTTAGTTTGGTTGATTCTTTGCATAGTTCTTTTTGTTTCTACTTGGTAGATTTGAGCCTGAGTATGATTACTTCCTGCTGTCTACTCCTCTTGGCTGTATTTGCTTCTTTTTGTTCTAGAGCCTTCAGCTGTGCTGTTAAGCTGTTTGAGTATGCTCTTTCCATTTTCTTTTTGGAGGCCCTCAGAGCTATGAGTTTTCCTCTTAGCAATGTTTTCATTGTGTCCCATAAGTTTGAGTAGGTTGTGCCTTCGTTTTCATTAAATTCTAAAAAGTCTTTAATGTCTTACTTTATTTCTTCTTGACCAAGTTATCATCGAGTAGAATGTTGTTCTGTTTCCATGTGTATGTGGACTTTCTGTTGTTTTTGTTGTTACTGAAGAACAATCATAGTCCATGTTGATCTTATAGGGTGCATGGAATTATTTCAATCTTCTTATATCTGCTATGGTCTGTTTTGTGACTGAGTATGTTGTCAATTTTGAAGAAGGTTCCATGAGGTGCTGAGAAAAAGGTGTATTCTTTTGTTTAAGGATAAAATATTATATAGATATATGTCAAACACATTTGGTTCATAACTTCTGTTAGTTTCACTATTTCTCTGTTTAGTTTGTGTTTCCCTGATCTGTCCACTGATGAGAGTGGGGTATTGAAGTCTCCCACGATTATTGTGTGGGGTACAATGTGTGCTTTGTGCTTTAGCAAAGTTTCTTTTATGAATGTGGGTATCATTTTATTTAGAGCATAGATGTTCAGAATTGGGAGTTCATCTTGGTAGATTTTTACTTTGATGAGTATGAAGTGCTCATCCTTATCTTTTTTGACTACTGAAGGATGAAAGTCAATTTTGTTTAATATTAGAATGGCTACATCAGCTTTTTTTCTTGGAATCATTTTCTTGGATAATTGTTTTCCAGCCTTTTACTCTGAGGTAGTGTCTGTCTTTTTGCCGGAGGTAAATTTCATGTATGCAGCAAAAGATTGGGTCCTGTAAATGTATCCAGTCTGTTAGTCTATGTCTTTTTATTTGATAATTGAGTCCATTGATATTAGCACATATTAAGGAGAAGTGATTGTTGCTTCCTATTACTTTTGTTATTAGAGGTGGAGTTATGTTTGTGTGTCTCTCTTTTTGTTTTGTTAAAAAGTGATTGATTTCTTGCTTTTTTTTAGTATGTAGATGATGTTTTCCATTCATTATCCTTTGGAGGGCTAGATTTCTGGAAAGATATTGTGTATTTTTTTTTTTGTCATGGAATTCCTTGGTTTCTCCATCTACAGTAATTGAGAGTTTTGCAGGGTATAGTAGCCTGGGATGGCATTTGTTTTCCCTTAGGGTGTGTATGACATCTACCCAGATTCTTATGGCTTTCATAGTCTCTGGCGAGAAGACTATATCAGCATCATGAGCTGTGATTTTAAATCCAAGTCTTGCTTTTCTGGTGTGTTGGGGTATCCAGGACTTGCTGTTGTGGAAGAATTGGGTTCAGATGGTGCCATGTTGCTTTGGTTTCTGTTAGTAATGTTCCTATGTTCGCCTTTTCCCATATGGTTATCTCTGGTATTAGTTGATCCTGCAGTCTCTGGCAGGTGCTTGTCCCTCCTATGGGCCTGTATGTCTGTCTCAGTGCTTCTGGGTGACTGGGTTGCCCCTTCCACAGAGTACTGTGGCACTCCCCAGCTCCTGGGTGCAGGTGGAGGCTGGATTGACTATGTCCCAGTTGCTCTGTCACTCCTTTTTCCCTGGCTCCTGACTGTACCTGCCTGCTAGGTCACTGGAGAGATGATGGTGGCAGCCTGACCTCCAAAGCAAGGAATCAACTCACTCCCTGCAGAGAGTACTCCCCTATCAGGGTCAGTGCATCGAGTCATGCTTCATTTTCTATAAGACTTATTATTCTTCTTATTTTAGAAATATAAAATGGAGGAAAGCAAAATTTAGAAGCAATAATCAGGAGGCTGTTCCGTGAAACTCTGTGTGCATACTCCAAAAATGCATCCTCCAGTGTTCAAGTTCTTTAGAACAGCAAACACACTGGTGAGATCCATTTGAAACTTTTGTGAGGGTGCTATTTCTGGTTACAGAGATGGGTTACTTGGTAAAAGTGTTTGCTGTATAAACCCAGCAACCTGAGTTCAATCTTTGGCACTAGCATAAAGATGAAGATATAGAACCATCTCGATAAATTTGTCTTTGGATCCCTGTATGTTTTCTGTGCTATTTATGAAATTGAGATAAGAAAGAAAGAAAGAAAGAAAGAAAGAAAGAAAGAAAGAAAGAAAGAAAGAAAGAAAGAAAGAAAGAAAGAAAGAAATAGTGGCTGGGATCATGATTCAGTGGAAAGAACTTATACTGTACTCCCAGAGGTCCAGAGATCAGTCCCCAGCACCCACATTAAGTGGCACACAATTGCCTGTAACTCTAGTTCCAGAGAATCTGCTGTCCCCTTCTGGGCTCTGAAGTCAGTGACTTAACATGCACATACCCATAAGTGGACATACATATGCAAAAAAATAAAAATAAAAATAAAAATCTTAAAAAGTTTATTTTTTTTCAGATAATGAGGATGGAAGTGAAAGCATCACCTACACATTTTTGGCAATAAGAAGATGGCCCATGGGAGACTGTGAGAACAATCCAAGTCACTGGCAGAAACCTTTGTACTAGGGTATTCTTACTTTCCTTACAGTTTCTGCTAGTATAATGTAGGGCATATATTGTCTCTCTGTCTCTCTGTCTCTGTCTCTGTCTCTCTGTCTCTCTGTCTCTCTGTCTCTCTGTCTCTCTGTCTCTCTGTCTCTCTCTCTCTCTCTCTCTCTCTCTCTCTCTCTCTCTCTCTGTGTGTGTGTGTGTGTGTGTATGTGTGTAAAAATGCAGGTGTGTGCCCAAAGAGACCAGAAGATTCCAGCAGAACCCCTGGACCTGGAGATATAGGCAATTGTGACTGATTAGATTCCTGTGGTGAAAATCAAATATGAGTTTTCTGCAAAAGCAGCAAATTCCCTTTCTCAGTCATCCATTCCTCCCCAGTTTGCCATGTATTTTTCAGCTATTAATTCATGGTGCTACCAAATACTTGCTTCCCTATGCCCTTTGTTATATAGATTATCCCTGACTAAATCATATGGCTTAAACGTTCCAACCAGCTCCTGAAAGGAAGTAATAGAAAGCTATTTTCATTAATTCAGGAAATTTTTCTCTCTAGATCTCCCTTCGTCATGATACCTCTCTTTTTGCCTCCTAGGTACCCTATTAATAAACCTCCCTTCCTGGTTTTTTAAAAGAAGTAACCCTTTCTTTGTTTTTGATATGATTTTATTGTATTATACGGTTTCACTCTTTATGTTCTCCACCTCAAGGTCTGTTCAAGTCCTTGAGGACCTTTATCCCAATACACCTCATTCCTAAATGGTTTCAGGTCCCTTTACAAAGCAACTAATATGCTATGCCATCTTCAATCCATTTAACAAGAAACTCTGTTGTGAATTTGAGATAAAAACATAAGACTGAAAATGTCTGAATGGCTAGTTCTGATTATAGAATGTTTCATCATGAACAAAGCTAAAACAAGTGTGACTCTGCAACACCAGCCAAAATGTGAAAGGGATCACCTATGATAGGGAAGAAATTATGTACAGGGACAACAAGAGAAAAAAATCTCTTTCATCTAAAATCTAGTGGCAAGTCTAACTTGCCTGGAAAATTTCAGGTCAGAGAAACCCTGTGTAACTTTAGGATGGCACCTAAGCTTTATGTAGAGCTGACGTCATCGATTCCTCTGCTTATGTACACATGTGCGTGTCCACTAGCATATGCAGTTGTACCTTCTGCAGCACATGGAAAAGAAGAAAACAGTGTATCCTAACACATTTCCTGGCCATTCATCGTAACTGAATTTTCCATTAAAAAAATGCTTCAATCAAGACTGTGCACTGTTCTTCAGAGGATCTGGGTTTGAGTAGAAGCACCTATGTCAAGAGGCTCATAATACTTGTTGCTTTAGAGGATTTGACTTCTCAGTGTAAAGTTTTAAATATGTCAGATTTCCATTCTTTTTTTTTTTTTTTTTTTTTTTTTTTGGTTTTTCGAGACAGGGTTTCTCTGTGTAGCCCTGGATGTCCTGGAACTCACTTTGTAGACCAGGCTGGGCTCGAACTCAGAAACCCTCCTGCCTCTGCCTCCCAAGTGCTGGGATTAAAGGCGTGCGCCACCTCCGCCCGGCTCAGATTTCCATTCTTGATTTGAGTCCCAAACATGTTCTCTGGAAGCTTGCATTTTCATCTTCGTTGCCTGAAAATTAATTTTTAATACATATTATTTGAATTATATTTGTATTTCTGTTTTTAAGTATATGCATAGGAAACACTGTTCTGTCCTGCACCTCCCTTCCTCTTGTGTAGTGTACATCTGTGTTTGTGTGTGTGTATGTGTGTGTGTGTGTGCATGCACGTGCCTGTGTGTGTGTGGGCATAGAAAGGCAGGATGATTCTTATTTGATTGTCATATAACAGGAGCTATTCACCTTATTTTTTGAGAGAGGGCTTATCTGCTGTCTGGTGTACCTTTATTCAGTAAGGATAGGGGACCCTGGAAGTCCATCCTTCCCTGCCTCCCTAGCACTAGAAATAAAAGTGCACACAAACTTAACAAGATATTTTCCCATGAGTTGTGGGGTTTAAGCTCAGGTCCTCATGCTTATAAGTAAAGTTCTTAACTATCTCCCCTGTTTCAGAACCTTTATTTCTAAGGGGAATTTAGGTGGTTTAATAGATTTGGATACTCTTTTTTTTAAAAAAGGGAATGCACTCTGGTGACATTTAACTACAAGTGACACAAAAAACATTGTTTTCCCAGGTCTGTGAACTATAGAAGAGAGTCACCAGCTCTGCTTGGTGAAGTCAAGGATTGGAATTATATAGGTTGCTGAGCTATATTTTCTGTGTTTCTTTTTCCTGCTTAGAGGGGGATATTGGGGGTAGACTGTGTATTGTGCTACACAAGTTTATTTAATTTTCTTTGGCTTCTTAGCACAGATGTGTCCACATCGTGCATACATGTGTTTGTGTGTGTGTGTGTGTGTGTGTGTGTGTGCGCGTGCACGCGTGTGCGTGTGCATGTGCATGTGCATGTGGAGGACAGAAGTTGAGAGTGAGTCATTCTCTACATTTACGTTTTGAGTGTCTCACTGAGACTGACACTCATAAATTCTTATTAGATAGCTAGACATTGAGCTGTCATTGATGCCTGACTCAATGCTTTGGCAGAGTTGCAGGTATGTGCCACCTGTGCCTTTACATGGACCTACAGCTCCAAAATCAGTTTCTTGAATTTTCCAGCATAAATTTTTTTCTACCCTCTTTTATTGATTTTGAGACAGGACTTTCTTAAACTTTCTATGTAGCTGTGCCTAGTCTTCAACTTCTAGTTTTTTTTTTTTTTTGCTTCAACCCCAAGTGTTAAGATTATAGGCTTGAGTCACTTTCACTAATTATAGACTGGCTTTCATATATTTTTTTTAATGTTCCAGAAAATGAAAAAAGTCAGACATCTGAGGAAGTGTGTATAAGTAACAATTACCTTTCTAGCCATCTGGATATCGGCTTCTTTTCTTTTCATCAAACTGCTTTAGAATAGTCACTCAGTAGTTGCACAGAAAAAAAATTAATAAATTCAAAAAAGTTATAATCTAAACAAAGAGAAGATATTAGAAATGGACAGATGTAGTTATATTCTCAGTTTTGGCTAAATTTTTGGTTTAAATTTAATGGCATGAATAGAAGGTTTTTCTTAAATTCCATGGATGAAATATTTCAGATGTATCTATACTGTGTCAAAAATAAAGTGAAGATTGATAGAAGACACTTTGGGAATTATAGTGGGGATCACACATCTTACAGCTGTTTAGTAAATTTACAAAGATATTATTTTTTGGATACATGAGTGATTTAAGACGTTGAGAATCATATTAAATAGTCTGTTAAAAATCAATGAAACACACTTGTGGGGTCAAGACCCTGGCTTTAAAATTCTATCAGATTCTTTGTAACAAACCAGGATTATAGATTTTTTTTTCATTTAAGTCAGTGCTTCGCAGTTAGCCATGCCAATTTTTTAGCAATAGGAATTGCTCAAAAACTGCTTTAAAATTTAGGCATTTTCTTTCACTTCTCACTTAAATGTCTCTGTGTCTTAGGTGAAAGTTCAATGGGTGAAGTGCTTGCTACAGAAGTATAAGGACGTGGGTTCTGATCCCCAGCACCCATGTAGAATCTAAAGAACTCCAGGGCTAGAGGGACAGTGTCAAGAAATCTGGCTGAAACAGATAGCTTCAATTTGAATGAGAGATCCTTTTTCAAAAGATAGATATCTAGGGTCAGTCTCTGGGCTCCACAGTTGCATACACATTTGTTAGTACAATGGCAAGCAAATGTGTGTACACATGCCTGCACCATGTACACAACACACACACACAGACATAGATATATACATATATACACACATAGTTACACACAAGCATACATACACAAACTCACAGTGCACACACACACACACACATACACACACACACACACACACAAACACACACACACACACACAAATCATTCAAAGTTGCAGAAGTTTTCCCTATTCTTTTTATATAGTAGTAGTCTGTAGTAGAGGGCCAACCAAATTGGTAGATGGATACAGTTTATTTCACTGAGTCTGAATACCTGAATTTTGTTAGTAAAATCTGCATGGAGGAAGGATAAGACAGACTCTGTTAATTGCCCCTTGAACTCTGCTCATATTCCACAACTCACATCCCCGACCACAATAAAACAAACAAACAAACAAATACATGCCTAAATAAATATCAGTATTTCTAATAAAGCAAAGCAAGAAAAGATGAACAATTAAACAAATAAAACAGAGAAAGGAGATGATAAATGAGTTAAAAAAATTAAAGAATCTGCATTTTGTTATAGTTCTTCTGCATTGATATTTGACTGACACTTACTTTTCTTTTCATTTGACTATAATTTTATTTGAAAATGACCTTTTTCCTAAAGGGAGGATTTGTTTTTATTTTAATATTCAAAGTTATTTTTATCTTACCCATCATTCATTATTTACTTTCCCTACAAACACACAAGTATCACAGATATCAGCTTGGTTGATTCAGAGTGAAGAAAATTATGGATAGTATCACTCGATAAAGAAAATAATGGACATTAAAAGTAGGAATGAATGATAATTCAAATAGGTTAAAAAGTAGGCAAAACATTGTAACACTGAGAACCCTTGTAATTTCTCCAGTGGATGATGGGAAATAACTCTCCTCCCACTCCAATGAGAAGCTCATAGCAAGCTGCTGATTGATTTTTCAAACTGTTTCATTTGAATTTCTTGAGTTAATATTAAGGGACTTCAAAGATCACTCCAGGAAAAGGAGGAATAGACAGAAATACAGTATACAGTTTTTGCTTTTCAAAATGAAACAGCTGTTAACTATCTTAACCTATTTTAGCTATGATGAATTTGGGCATAACTTAGTATTTGAAATAATTGTCTTATGGTTTCAGAAACCTTGATGGAAAGGTAAGTTATTACAAAATTATTTAAACTTATAATGTTAATATTTTTACTATTAAATGTAAATTAGGCACCTTTAAACAAAGAAGATACAAGTTCAAAAGTAACACATTATGGAATTGATGACTAAGATTAGTAATAACAGTAGGGCAGGGGTAGTGTCCTTAAAAAATTCAGCTTCTCCTTATCAGCCTTGAGAACATAGAGGAAAAAAAATCTGCCTTTGGTAGCTGATGCTGATCATCAGGTAATCAAATATCTAAGAGGAATAACAGGGCATCAGTAAGAATAGGAAATCTCTCTCTCTCTCTCTCTCTCTCTCTCTCTCTCTCTCTCTCTCTCTCTCTCTCTCTCTCTGTCTTTCTCTCTCTCTCCCTCCATTACAATCCCCTCTTTCCTCTCTCCTCCCTCTCTCCAACCTTTTGTGTTCACACATGCATGTGTGTGTGTGTGTGTGTGTGTGCATGCACGTGTATGTGTGTATGTACACACATGCAGGAACAGACATTAAGTTAGGATGTCCTTCTTAATGTTATCTAGCTCAATCTTCCAGTCAAGGTCTCTCACTGCTATGGTGCTAACCACACAGACTAGTTTCATTGGCAAACAAGGCTTCCTTCCCTCCAAATGTCTGTATCTAAATCCAGAGTACTGGGATTACAAGCACAGCACCTTTCAAGGCTTTAAAGTGAGGTGTGGGCATCATGCTCAGTTCCTCGTGGTTATGTTGAAGGTATTTAATGGCTGTGTCATCACATATCCAGAGGATCTGATCTATCATCACTTACTTTTCTCATTCCCTAGAGCCCATATTGCATATTAACATGTTCACAATAGCCACCAACTTCAAGCAATGAAGGATACAAATAGATTTGTAGGTCCTCAAATGCTGCATTTAAAAAAAATGATGTCAATTTTTGAAGGATAACATAACATTTTATTCTACTATCCCTAGTCCTTTCAAGTATAGAAAATTACATGGTAAAATTTTAAAATGTAAAAGGAAGATGAACATGAGTTTTAAGCCATCTTGGGCTATAGTATCAAAATATTGAAATTAAAAAAAAATTAAAAAAAATATTGAAATTAAAAATTTATAGACAAACTTTAAGAACTGGGAAAGAGAAAAGTGATGAAAGCTCAAAGAAAGCAGAAAATCTAATACATATTACAGTCAAATGAACTGAAAAAAAGAACATAGTCAATAGACAGAAATCACAGAAAAACTCACATTTAGTTCTCTGAAACACATATAAAAGTGACTAAACTATTAGCCATACTTGAAAACAAACAGGAATAGTCATTTAACAAACTCACAAATGAAATACAAAATAATAGTACTGATACAATAGGGAAAATATCAAAAAACCTCAAAACAATGTTATAGACAAATGCATTCTAAAATGTCCACACCACTGATAAACTCAATGTTTCTCTACACAAATTGAAGAAGCTGAGTCAGGAAATATTAAGAGCTGAATATGCTTATCACAAGAAAGCAATTAAATTAATACATAGGAAATGCTCCACAGAACTTTACAAGTCCAGGGGTTCCATTAGCTTCCATTGATCAATTGCTCAAAATACAAATAATATGCATGAACCATTAAGCCTTATAAATAGCAAGTAGTGGGTCTTGCCCAAATGATTTTAGACGACTACTATTGTACTGACTTTGAACCCAAAAGACCTTACAAAGTCCTACACATATACACTAATAATTCATATGACTATAGACACAATGCTTTTTAAAATATTAGCAAAATGATTCCATCAATATCTCACCACAAAATTATACATAGTAACAAGGTAGAGTTCATGTTAGGCACAGTTTGGCATAAGAGAATGAGCAGCTAGAATTTTCAACAAAAAATAAACAAGGAGTATATTATTATAGTAAATGTCACTTGATACATGTAATATCATTTAATAAAATCACCACCTTCAATGTTAGGGACTGAAATATATCTTTCTGTAATTCATATGCCAAATACTTAATGCTGACATTTGTACTAGGAGAAGGAGGTTCATAAAATGCTATTAAGGTATTTTTTAACTAATTATTTTATTTATTGCAGCCCAAATGTTGCCTCTCCCATCCTGGAGTTCTTCACCCTCTCCCCCTCCCCTCACCTCTGTGAGGGTAAACTTGCACCTGCATCCTGCTTCTCTGGGATAGCAAGTCTGTACTGAATTACACCCATTCTCTTCTGCTGGGGCCAGACAAGGAAATAAGTCCTCTGCTTCATATGTGTCAGGTACCTTGGATTAGTCCATGTATGCTCTTTCATTGGTGTTTTAGTCTTTGAGAGATACCCAGAGTCCAGGTTAGTTGATACTGTTGGTCTTTCAATGTAGTGGGCAAGCCATTCATTTCCTTCAATCATTCCCCTAACTCTTCCATAGCTGCCCTTGACCTCATTCCAGTGGTTGATTATACGTATCTCTCTCAGTCAGCTGTTAGTAGAGACTCTCAAAGGACAGTCATGCTATGTTCCTGTCTGCAAGCACAGTATAGCATCAGTAATAGTGAGAGGATTTGGTATGCACCCTGAGATGGATAACAAGTTGGGCTGGTAATTGGTAATCAATTCATTCAGGCTTTGCTCCATTTTGACCCTGCATTTCTTTTAGAAAGGAACAATTCTGGGTCAAATATTTTGGAAAGTGTGTTGGTGTCCCCATTTGACTACTGGAGGCCCTGACTAACTATTTGAGGCATACACTTCTGTTTCCATCAATCAAATCTTTGGTCTTCTGCTAAGGTCACCCACATTGAATTCTGAGTGCCTCTCACATCCCAGGTCTCTGGGACTTTCTAGAGTTTCTCCCATCCTCCATCCTCTACTCCCAGGAACTGCATATTTCCATTAATTCTCCTGGCCCTCTGGGCTTCTATATTGTCTCTTCCCTTATATGGTCCAGCATTTCCCATTTCTACTCTTCCTCACCCCTTCCACTCGGGTCATTTCCTCCCTCTGCTCCCATGATTATTTTATTCTACTTTTGAAGTGAGATTGAAATATCTTCATTTGGACTTCATTCTTGTTAAATTTCTTATGGCATGAGGGTTGTATCATGAGTATTCTGTTTATTTTCACTAATATGTACTTATCATTATGTACTTATCAGTAAGTACATTCCATGTATGTCTTATGGGTCTTGATTACTTCACTCAAGATATTTTCTAGTTCCATCAATTTGCCTGTAAATTTCATGATGACCTCGTTTTTAACAACAGAATAGAATTGTAGTGTTTAAATGAAGTACATATTCTGAATCCATTCTTCAGTTCAGGGACATATGGGATTCTTCCAGTTTCTGGCTATTATAAATGAGGTTACTATGAACATATTGAGGCATGTTTCTTTGGGTACTGAGGATCATCTTTTGGGAATGCCCAAGAGTTGTGTAGCTGGTTCTTCAAATAGAACTATTTCCAGTTTTCTGAAGAAGCACCAGATTGATTTCCACAGTGCTTGTATCAGTTTCAAATCCCACCAACAACGGAGGAGTGTTCGTCTTTCTCCATATCATTGGCAGCAAGTGATGTCCCTTGAGCTATCCTGGGTTATTTGGTTTTCCATATGAAGTTGAGAATTTCTCTTTCCATGTTTATGAAGAATTGTGATTGAATTCTAAGGGAATTAAGTTCAACCTGTAAATTGCTTTTGGTAAGATGGCCATTTTCACTCTTTTAATCCTACTTACTAACTCATGAGCCTGAGATGGACTAAACCATAATCCTCTATCCATCTTCAGAAGTATTTGATTTTTTTCATCAGGGTCTTGAAGTTCTTGTCAGACAGGTCTTTCATTTCAGACCATTTATCATTTTTGTATATGAGGACTACTGTTTTCTTTTGGTTAATTTTATATCCATACACTTTTCTGGCATTGTTTATCAGTAGTTGGTGTTCTCTGTTAGAATTTTTTTGGGGGGGAGTCGTATGTATACTATCTCATCATCAATGATTAGTTGCTTTCTTATCACTCTAGCTAGAACTTCAAGCAGTATTTTGAGTAGATTGGAAGAGATTGGGCACCCTTGTCTTCTCTGTGGGTTTAGTGGGATTTCTTCAAATTTCTTTACTTTTAATTTGATATTGGCTGTTGCCTTGCAGTATATTGCTTTTTTTATGTTTATATATGTACCATTATTTCCAGATGTTTCCAAGATTTTTAACAGGCAGGAGTGTTGAATCACGTCAAAGGCTATTTCATCATCTAACCAGATGATCATCTTATGACTTTCCTTTGACTTTATTTATAATATGGATTGTGTTGATGGATTTTCATACAGTGAAAAGTTCCTACATGCCTGATGTAAAGTCAAATGATAATTTTGATGTGTTCTTTAATTTGGTTTGTGAGAATTTTATTCAGTATTTTTGGATCTATGTTCATGAGCAAAATTAATATGAAGTTATTTTTCCTTTGTTGGGTCTTTGTGTGGTTTGCATATCAGTGTAACTGTGGCTTCAGAGAATGAATTAGGTATTATCTCTTCTGTTTCTATATAGTGGATACCTTGAGGAGAGTTGGTTCTTATTCTAAAGAAAATAAAACCTTCCCAATAAGACAGGAAAAATATCTTTCTGCTCCACTTCTCTCTCTCTCAGCAAATGAACATGATGTAGTGGCTATTCCTGATTGTAAACTTGACTAAATCTGGAATGAACTAATCAAGAATTGGAAGGCTCACCTATAATCCTAATTTGGAGGCTCAGAGATACAAGTTTCTGACCTGGAAATCTTGATGCATAGTTATTATGAATTCCAGAAGATTAAGATTAGGAGATCTCTGAGTTCAAGGTCATCTGAGATTAAAGGCACTGTGGCACATGCATTAAATCTGGGCCACACCCTCTGCTGGAGACCTATAAAAGGATATTGTTTTGTTTTCTTTTTTTTTTTCTTGGTTTTTCGAGACAGGCTTTCTCTGTGTAGTTCTAGCTGTCCTGGAACTCACAGTATAGACCACGCTGGCCTCGAACTCAGAAATCTGCCTGTCTTTGCCTTCCAAGTTCTGGGATTAAAGGTATGTGCCACCACTGCCCGGCAAGGATATTGGAAGAAGGAAGATTCACTCTGGCTTTTCCTGGCCTGCCTTGTGTGACTAAGCAACTGTTAGATCTTTGGACTTCCATCCACAGCTGTCTCATGGGACTCAGCAACTGCTAGATCCTTGGACTTCCATCCACAAGTACTGCTGACTATTGTTGGGGAGTTGGACTATAAGTTGTAAGTCCGGGCGGTGGTGGCACACGCCTTTAATCCCAGCACTTGGGAGGCAGAAGCAGGTGGATTTCTGAGTTCGAGGCCAGCCTGGTCTACAGAGTGAGTTCCAGGATAGCCAAGGCTACACAGAGAAACCCTGTCTTGAAAAACCAAAAAAAAAAAAAATAAGTTGTAAGTCATCGACAAATATCCTAACTACATAGAGACTACCCATACGTTCTGTGACTCTAGAGAACCCTGACTAATACAGAAGTTAGTACCAGGAGTGGTTTTAGAGGAGCAGAAGTATAAGGATGAATATTTTAAAAATCTGGAGTTGGTTTGGTAATTCATCAGTACCTTCAACTACTGAAACCTCTCCAGATCCTCTTCCTCCTGGGAGTTCGGAAAATATTGAAGACCCATGGTTGAAACTATATTTCAAGCTTAAAGAAGCTAATGTCTTTGAATATCTTGATGAATTAGATGATTCAGTGGTGTACAATACTTTCTACAAGTTGGGGGAAAAATCGAAAAATGATTTTGGTGGCTGGTTGCTCTTAGCATATCAGGAAAAAACAATGAAGGAAAGGAAGAAGTTGTGTGATAAAATCCAACAGCTCCAGATGCAAGTAAACAATCTAAAAGTTGCTAAGTGTGTCCTTGAAGAGAATCTTCTTTCTAACAGCCATAGAGCTCAAGTTGCAGAAAATCAAACTGAAGCCCTCATTATAAGGTTGGCTGAATTACAGCGAAAATTCCGGTCTCAGCCTCAGAGGGTGTCAGCAGTTAATGTAAGGGCATTAATTGGCAAAGAATGGGATCCTATAACTTGGGATGGAAATGTGTGGGAAGACCCTGTTGAAATTGAGAATTTTGAATCTTCAGATTTTCAAGGATTTTCCCCACCTGAAGAAGTAGTACTCAGCCCCATCTCTTGAAATAATGCCTTTTCCATATAATGAAATTAATCCCTCAGAGCCTGATAAACCAGCAGTGACCTTTGCTGGAGAAAATGCCAGACAAGACAATACTGATGTTTCTCAAGGCCCATCAATAGTTTCTTCTAAACCTATAACCAGACTCAAGGCAAAACAGGCCCCTAGAGGGGAGGTAGAAAGTGTAGTCCATGAAGAAATATACTATACTTCTAAGGAGCTTAATGAGTTTGCAATTTATTCAAGCAGAAGTCTGGGGAATATGTGTGGGAATGGATTTTCAGGGTGTGGGATAATGGTGGAAGGAATTTAAAAGTAGAGCAGACTGAGTTTATTGGCACGGGCCCTCTGAGTGGAGATTCTAGGTTTAATATGGAAGCTCGCACAGTTAAAAAAAGGTGTGAGGAGTTTGTTTGAGTGGTTGGCTGAAGTGTTTACCAAAAGATGGCCTACTGAAAAGGAGTTGGAGATGCCTGATATCCCTTGGCTTAGTGTTGATGAAGGGGTTTAAGGCTTAGGGAAATTGCAATGCTAGAGTGAATACATTGTGTAAAACCTAAGGATCCACAATGGGAAGGTCCAGAAGATATGCCCTTTGCCAATCCTCTAAGACACAAACAGCACATTTAAAGAGTTTTGTTCTTATCCTTTTCCTTGTGCCAGACCTTAGGGTTGGAGATGCTGCTGCTCAATTAGATGAATTAAATTCAATGGGTTTAACTGGGCCTCAAGGTAACAAAAGCCAGGTGGCAGCATTGAATTGCCAGAGACAAGGTGATCGTAGTTATTATAATGGACAGGGCAGACAAAACAGTGTTTATAATGACATACCCCATAATGGTCAGTATAAGGTAGGTGGAATTTATAATGTCATGACTTGTTTGGACCTTTGGTACGTACGGGCTAGTCCATCATGGTGTTTCCAGGGATGAAATAGATAGGAAACCTACTGCATATCAGTTTGATCTGTATAAGCAGAAAAACTTTCAAACAAATGAAAGAAAGGCTACATTGGATCATGGCAAAAGGCAATCTCGGCCAGTGAATCAATTTCCAGACGAGTCAGTTTGCAGAGTCAGAACCCCTTGCAGAGCAGGATTATGTCTGGAGTGCAGGAGAGCCCTTAGGGTGTCTCTTGGTACTACCATGTCCTGTGATTAAAGTCAATGGCAAACTACAACAACCTAATCCAAGCAGGATGACAAAGGACACAGACCCATCAGGAATGAAAGTATGGGTCAATCCTCTAGGAAAAGAGCCAAGACATGCTGAGGTGCTTGCCAAAGATGAATACAGAATGGGTAGCAGAGGAAGGTCATTATAAATACCAGCTAAGACCATGTAACCAACTGCAGAAACGAGGTTTGTCTTTCTTCCAATTTCTTTAACATCAATTGGTATTGAGACACTTAAAGAATGTTCCCAAGACACATTGCCCCATTGTAAATTTACAAATGCATTTGCGATTGTACGAGGAATAGTTATATCATGATAGGTGTATTCATAACCTTGTTATTGTTTCATGTGGATATGAGATATTATTTGTGTCAAGTGGACAAGGGGTGGATTGTAGTGGCTATTCCTGGTTGTCAACTTGACTAAATCTGGAATGAACTAATCAAGAATTGGAAGGCTCACCTCATCTGGAGGCTCAGAGATACAAGTTTCTGACCTGGAGATCTTGATGAATAGTGTCTAAGAATTCCAGAAGATTAAGATTAGGAGATCTCTAAATTCAAGACCATCTGAGATTAAAGGCACAGTGGCACACACCTTTAATCTGGGCCACACCCTCTGCTGGAGACCTATATAAGGACATTGGAAGAAGGAAGATTCACTCTGGCTTTTCCTGGACTGCCTTGTGTGACTGAGCAACTGCTAGATCCTTAGACTTCCATTCACAAGTACTGCTGACTATTGTTGAGGAGTTGGACTATAAGCTGTAAGTCATTGACAAATACCCTATCTATATAGAGACTACTCATACTTTCTGTGACTCTAGAGAACCCTATTACACATGACAAGCAAATTTTGTGTAGGAACACAGCAAGAGGACAGTCTTTTACAAGTGAGGGAAAGAGATTTGACCAGGACATAGCCATATCAGCTCTCTAAAATATAACTCCATCTTCTAAAATAGGGAGACAGTAAATTCCTAAATTTCTACTATTGATTCCTCATACTCTATAGAATTTTGTTATAGAAGTCTGAAATAACTAACTAGTATTCTTGTCAACTTGAAATGAAAGGCAACATCATCTTTTAGAAAAAGGGAATACAAATAATCCCACTTGTAACAACACATTAAATTCTGATGATGGATAGTTTGTTTTTTTTTTCTGTAAATGCAGAGACAGTCCATCTTTGTATTCTTTCCTTCTTTACTTCAACTTTTGAATCTTAATTTAACATTCATCTTGTAGCTTAGGGCATTCCCATCCAAGAAAAATAAATCACTGTACATTAATATCTCTCATCACCAGTGGATTCTATTCCCCCACAAAAGACACAGGCTAATAGAATGAATATAAAAATAAAAACCACTATTACCAATTGACAGATCATTCAGACAAACACTAAACCGAGAAATAATGAAACTAGCAGACACTGTGAACAAGATGGACCTAACAGGCACCTAAAAAATGTTTCACCAACACACAAAAGAATATAAATATACCTTCTGCATAGCATCTCATGGATCCTTCTCTAAAATTGACCATATAGTTGGCCACAAAGTAAACCTTAACAGATACAAGAAAATTGAAATACTGCCTTGGATTTTATCAGATCTCCATGGCCTAAAGCTGTATTTCAACCACAGCAGAGACATTAGAAAGCTTATACATCCATGAAAATTGAACAACTCTTTATTTAACAGTCAGGGAAAAAATAAAAAAAAAATTCTTTCTAGAAATCATTAAAAATGAAGGCAGTAAATACTCAAACTAATGTAACACAATGAAAACAGTGCTAAGAAAAAAAATCATGTACTAAGTATTTCCATGAAGAAATAATAAAGTTCTGACACCAACAATTTAAAAGTATACCTGAAACAATGAATTCACGAAATTCCTAGGCAAATGGTCAGAACTTGAAAATATCATCCTTAGTGAGGTAACCCAATCACAAAAGGACACACATGGTATGCAGTCACTGATAAGGGGATAGTAACCCAGAATCTCAGAATACCTTAGACACAATTTGCATATCAATAGACTTTCAAGAAGATGGAAGGAGAGACCCCTGGTCCTGGAAAGACTGGATGTAGGGGAATGCCAGGACAGAGAAGTGAGAGGAGGTTTAATGGGGAACAGAGGGAGGGAAGGGGGCTTATGGGACTTTCGGGGAGGGAGGAAATGGGAAAAGGGAAATCATTTTGAATGTAAATAAAAAAAACTTAGAATATAAAATAAAATTTAAAAAAAAAGTATACCTGAAAGCTCTAGGAGAAAAAAAGAAAGAAAGAATCATACCAAAGAGAAATAGAAAGCAGGAAATACCCAAGAAAACAAGAAATGAAACAAACCTATTTAAAAAACAAGGAAAGTTATCTTCATATTAAAATAACATGATTTTACATAAAACCTGTTGTGAAGAATATGCATTCAGATGCAATCAGATCAGTTATAGTAAACCAATTTTACAAGAATGCAGACTATGGCATCGAGACATAAATTACTTTCTATCCTTATCAATATGAAATATAAAAGTGAGTTCACTAAACAACTCCAACCATTGCAGAACCAGATAGACAAAATAATCAGGAAGAAATTCAACTGACTTCAGAATTTCTGAAAGTGATTAACTTATATCTAAACAAATGGAGAGACATTCATGTTCACAGAATAGAACCTTTATATTGGTAGATGTTATATTGATGCAATTCAAACATATTGCAATTTTAAGTGCAATTTATCCTTTTGTTTGATAAGATGATCTTAAAGTTACGAAGGATGCATAAAGAATCAAGTGACCATAGGAGTGTGGATTCATTTCTGGGTCTTCAATTCTGTTCCATTGATCTACATGCCTGTCACTGTACCAATACCGTGCAGTTTTTAACACTATTGCTCTGTAGTACACCTTGAGGTCCAGGACACTGATTACCACAGAAGTTCTTTTACTCTTGAGAATAGTATTAGCTATCCTGTGTTTTCTGTTATTCCAGATGAATTTTTGTATTGCTCTTTCTAACTCTATGAAGAATTGAGTTGGGATTTTGATGGGGATTGCATTGATTCTGTATATTGCTTTTGGCAACATGGTCATTTTTACTATATTAACCCTGCCAATCCCTGAGCATGGAAGATTTTTCCATCTTTTGAGGTCTTCTTCAATTTCTTTCTTCAGAGACTTGAAGTTCTTGTCATATAGATCTTTCACTTGTTTGGTTAGAGTCACACCAAGATACTTTATATTGTTTGTGGCTATCGTGAAGGGTATCATTTCTCTTACTTCTTTCTCAGTCTGCTTATCCTTTGAGTATAGGAAGGCTAATGATTTGCTTGAGTTGATTTTATATCCAGTCACTTTGCTGAAGTTGTTTATCAGCTGTAGGAGTTCTCTGGTGGAGTTCTTTGGGTCAATTAAGTACACTATCATATCGTCTGCAAATAGTGATAGTTTGATTTCTTCCTTTCCAATTTCTATCCCTTTGACCTCCTTTTGTTGTCTAATTCCTCTAGCTAGAACTTCAAGTACTATACTGAAAAGATATGGAGAGATGGGACAGCCTTGTCTAGTCCCTGATTTTAGTGGGATTGCTTCAAGTTTCTCTCCATTTTGTTTGATGTTGGCTACCGGTTTGCTGTAAATAAATCCACACTCCTATGATCACTTGATCTTTCATAAAGGAGCTAAACACATCCAGTGGAAAAAAGATGGCCTTTTCAACAAATGGTGCTGGATCAACTGGAGGTCAACATGCAGAAGAATGCAAATTGATCCATTCTTATCTCCTTGCACTAAGCTCAATTCCAAGTGGATCATAGACCTCCACATAAAACCAGACACACTTGAAACTAATAGAAAGGAAAAAAGGAAAGAACCTTGAACATATGGGCACAAGGGAGAATTTCCTGATCAGCACTCCAATAGCTTATGCTCTAAGATTGAGAATTGACAAATGGGACCTCATAAAATCACAAAGTTTATGTAATGCAAAGGACACTGTCAAAAGGACAAAGTGGCAACCAACTAACTGGGAAATGATCTTTACCAACTCTACATCCAACAGAGGGCTAATATCTAATATATACAAACAACTCAAGAAGTTAGACTCCAGAGAGCCAAATAACCCTATCAAAAATGGGGTACAGAGCTAAAAAAGAGTTCTCACCTGAAGAATATCTAATGTTTGAGAAGCACCCAAAGAAATATTCAACATCCTTAGTCATTAGAAAAATGCAAATCAAAACAACCCTGAGATTCCACCCCATACCAATCAGAAAGGCTAAGATCAAAAACAGAGGAAATAACAGTTATTGGCGAGGATGTGGAGAAAGAGGAACACTCCTCCACTGCTGGTGGGATTGCAAGCTGGTACAACCACTCTGGAAAGCAGTCTGGCAGTTCCTCAGAAAACTGGGCATGACACTCCTGGAGGATCCTGATATACTACTCCTGGGCATATGCCCAGAGGCCTCCCCTGCATGCAATAATGACACATGCTCCGCTATCTTCATCCAAGCCTTATTTATAATAGCCAGAAGCTGGAAAGAACCCAGATATCCCTCAATGGAGGAATAGATTCAGAAGATGTGGTATATTTACACAATGGAATACTACTCTGCAATTAAAAACAATGAATTCACGAAATTCCTAGGCAAATTGTCAGAAATAGAAAATATCATCCTTAGTGAGGTAACCCAATCACAAAAGGACACACATGGTATGCTGTCACTGATAAGAGGATATTAACCCAGAATCTCGGAATACCCAAAACACAATTCACATATCAATAGATGTCCAAGAAGAAGGAAGGAGAGACCTCTGGTCCTGGAAAGACTGGATGTAGGGGAATACCAGGACAGAGGAGTGAGAGAGGGTTGAATGGGGAACAGAGAGGGTGAAGGGGGCTTATAGGACTTTCATGGTGGGAGGAAATGGTAAAGGGGAAATCATTTTGAATGTAAATAAAAAAACTTAGAAAATAAAAAAAAAAGAATCCAAAACAAACAACAGGTTTAAAGAACTGTACCTGAAGACTCAGATTATGGATCTTATACCATCCTGCATGACTACTGAAACCACCTCCAAGTTATGTTAGTGTAGAAATACCCAAGTAGAACTACAACATACCTGCATAAGTTGAGAAAGAAATCCTTATCTTCATGTTTGATTTTTTTGGTTAACAAGGATATGGTGGTTAATATTAGCTCTTAAAAGTATTTAGACAAACTATCTCATGGACTGGGATCCATAGATAAACAAAGAGGAGAAACTAAGCTGAGAACCAGCTTTCATTTCTCTTTTTGTTGATTGTGAGTAATATGTGAGCAGGTTTCTCCTGGTCCTGCCTCTATGACTTTAAGATGGCCTATGCCCTCAGTGTGTGAACAAAAATAAATTCCTCCTCTTGTAAACTGTTTTTGTCTTTCTGATGTGTGAAGTAATGAACACAAAGTATATTAGGATAATTAAGAAAAATAACCAGTCTTTCTTACTGATTGACATTTGAAAATACAATTCTTTCTCGAAGACCTTGTAATTGGAATCCTTTTTAATTCTATATACTAAAATTAACTCAGATTTAGACCAGTGAGATGGCTAAGCAGGTAAAAGTGCCTACCACAAACATCTGAATTTGGTTGCTTCAAGCCTGTATAAGAGCAAGACAGTGGTTCACATCTATTTTCTCAGAGCTCTTACAAAATTGGAAGCAGAGACACAAGGAATGTTTAAAAGATACAGAGCTGGTAATCCTGGATATGCACTACAGTGCCAAACAAAGAGTGACTCTTTGGCAGATATGAGAATTAATGAGATATTAATTTACAATTTCAGAGTTCTACATATACACAATGGCATGTACATATCATTATATACAAATGTACACTCACATACCTCACATTCATATGTATATAATTAAACAAACACAATAAAATTATAAATCTCATCTTAGAAGATGACTCAAATGCACACTTTCATTATCTCTCTTAGGCATTACCTTTTCAGATACTAAACCCAGAGATGAGAAAGATAAAAATCACTGACAAACATTTTAATGTGTGCCCCAAATAAAAATGACAAGAAAATGAAAACACAGCTTAGAATGTAAATAAATATTTCCAACAGCAAACAAGAATAGTCACAGATCTACCTAAATTTTGACAAAGAATTTGAACAAAGCATCACACAAAGATGTAAAATGATTGATAAACATGGAATCATATTCAACTTTATTACCAATTACAGAAATAAAACTTAAAAACTTTAGTGAGATATGAATTTACTATATCTACAGTGGTTAAAACTTTTTAAAATATTTAAAAGTATTGACAATTATGTAAAAACCTGTCACAAATATTGGTGGCCAGGATGGGGAATGTTGGTATTACTATAGTAACCATCCTTCTGAAAATATATAAAATTAGGTTATTACTCAGTTATCTCACCCCTAGGTATATTCTGGGGAAAAAAAGAACAAGAACATTGGAACACAGAACTTACATCATTGGGGTGTATTGTTTCTTTGGGTGTCTATGGTATATATGCATATGCATATGTGTGCAAGCATGTGGAGGCTACAAATTCATACAAGGCATTTCATGCAATTGATTTTAAATTTATGCTTTAAGACAGGACTCCCACTAACCCTGGAGCTGACTGATTTGACCAGTCAAAATGTACAGTGACAACTAGACATGTACTTGTTTCTGCCTTCTCAGCTCTAGGGTGATAGAAACTCACTGCCATGATGTTAAATTGTTTTAGTTTGGTTGTGAGCCTAGTCTTTAATGGCTGAGCCATCTCTGCAGCCAGAACCTGTAGAGACCATACCCAGAGTCTAGGTATGGCCCCCAGTTGAGAGATGGAGCCAACCACCCATCTCAAAAGTTTTAACCCTGAATTGCTCCTGTCTAAAGAAAATACAGGGACAAAGAGTGAAGCACAGACTGAAGGAAAGGCCCAGAGACTGTCCCACCTGGGGATTCATCCCATATGCAGACTCCAAACCCAGACACAATTATTGATGTCAAGAAGTGCTTGCTGACAGGAGCCTGGTATTGCTGTCTCCTGAGAATCTTTGATCGAGCTTGCAAATACAAATGCAGATGCTATCAGCCAACCCTCAGACTGAGTACAGGGACCATAATGGACGAATTACAGGAAGGACTGTAGGAGCTGAAGGTTTTGCAACACCATAGGAAGAACAACATCAACCAACCTGAAGTCCCAGAGATCCCATGGACTAAAGAATCAACCAAAGAGTACATATGAAGGGCCCATTGATCCAGTTGCATGTGTAGCAGAGGATGGTCTTATCTGGCATCAATGGGAAGGGAGGTCCTTGTTCTTGTGAAGGCTTGATGCCCCAGTGTAGGGGAATGCTAGGGCAGTGAAGCAGGAGTGGGAGGGTGGGTAGGAGAGCACCCTCATAGATACTGTTGGGAGGTAGAGGACATAGGGAGGTTTCAGAAGGGAACCTGAAAGGGGGATAACATTTGAAATGTAAATAATAAAATAATCAATAAAAATAAAAAATAAAATAGCATAAGAAAAATAAATTGGTTTAGTTTTATTTGTTTTACTTTATTATATATGTGCTCTGCTGGCATCCATAAACATTCAGCTCTGATGGGCCTTGTAAACAAAGCCATTAGGAGGTGTTGGTTTCCCCTCAAGCTAGAATTAGAGATGGTTGCAAGCTTCCATATCAGTGTTAGGAACTGATCACACAAGACTAAGGCTTATCTCTTGCCTCCATAACTAACTTTTATACAGAAATTTACAACTTGAAATTGGGTCCTAATATCTGCACAAGTATTTTATGGACTAGAACCATAGCCCAAGTCCAAGAACTTGATAATTTTAAAAGAATCGTGTGTAACAGTTAAAACGAAGGTAAGAAAATATCTATTGATTGAGAAATGCATAGACATGGATGAATATCTAATGTAAAGTGTCATTTGGCTTTCATAATGAATGGATACTAAGACATGCACTCAGGTAAATTTTGGCAACATGGCAAACAAAAATGCCAGACACAAAAGGCCATGCACTGTATTATACCAATATATTAAAGGTTCAGAATAGGAAAACTTTTAGAAACAGGAGAGGTGGTATCTGCTGCCAGGAGCTCCGAGTGGCAGAAAGTGGAAAATAATCATTAATAACCTGCAATTTATTTTGAGATCATAAAAATGTGACATTGGTGACAGTTGAATTATTTCATGACTTTACTAATAACCCCTAAATCATATGTATTAAAAGTGACTTTTATAGTGTATTAATTGTTTCTAAAATTGTTTTATAAAGTATTAGCAATATTAATATGGGTGAACAGAGTTCTAAGGGCTCTCATAACTGCTTCCTGATTTAACCATAAATGCCTGTGAAGTAGGTGCTATTTTAGTGTGTTTTGCAAGCATGCAGTTAGAGAATTTAACAGTGTAACTCTTCTGAGGTCACTTTAATGGATGCTTATTGGATAGAAATGTAACAACGGAATTACAGGGCAAAGGATCTTCTTTAGCTTCTCACCCACAGTGGAAAGTATAAAAGTGGGCAAGGTTACATGTCCTTTTACTGCATGATGTTAATAGGTCTAAAAAGTTGCAGGTACAGTTTTGTAAGGGAGGCAGAGGGAAACTACAGTAAAAATAAAGAAACAAACAAAAACAAAACAAACTGGTTTGGGGTAAGATAGTATGTGGATAAGAAGTTCAGGCACTTTTCTCTGTGACTTTTTCTAGGGATATATGTGCAAATGTCTGTTCAGTCAAGATAAATCAGTAAGAACAGAAATAATATAAACGTCCAGTCGCATGTAGCAAGATAAGCCAATGAGTTTATCTGAGGTTATTTCCAAAGCATGGGCAAATTATGAGTGGATACACTACTGAAGGAAATGAGAATTCTGTCCTCAGAAACTGTTAACTGCATGTATATCTCCAGGGAAACAAAAAGTTATTACAAAATGAAACCAAGTCTAAACAATATCTTTTCACTAATCCAGCCCTACAGAGGATAATAGAAGGAAAAGTCCAACACAAGGAGGGAAACTACACCTAAGAGAAAACAAGAAATTAATCTTCTCACAACAAACTCAAAAGAAGAGAAACATAATAACAATTTCATTTCTACAAACAAAAATAACAGGAAGTAACAATCATTGTTCACTAATATATCTCAACGTCTATGGCCTCAATTCCCCCATACAAAGACATAGGATAAAGGACTGGATTTGTAAACAGGACTGAGCATTTTGCTGCATACAGAAAACACACCTCAGTGAAAAAGACAGACACAACCTCAAAGCAAAAGGCTAGAAATTTTTTTTCCAAGCAAATGGTACTAAGGAGAAGGCTAGAATAGCCATTCTAATATCCAGTAACATAGACTTTCAACCAAAAGTTATCAAAAAAGATGGAGAAGAACATTATATACTCATCAAAGGAAAAGTCCCCAAAGATGAACTTTCAGTTATGAATATCTATGCCCCAAATGCAAGGTCACCCACATTTGTAAAGAAAGTTATGGAAGCTCAAAACACACATTGAACCTCGAACAATAGTAGTAGGAGACTTCACGTCCCCACTCTCACCAATGGACAGATCATGGAAATGGAAACTAAAGAGAAACAGTTAAAGAAATAGAAGTTTAGAACTAACTGGATTTAACAGATACCTACAGAATATTTCACCCTAATACAAAAGAATATATCTTCTTCTCAACACCTCCAGATACTTTCTCAAAAATCAACCATGTAACTCGACATAAAACAAACCTCCAAAGATACAAGAAAAATCAATTAATCCCATATGTTCTATCAGAATGCTGTGGGCTAAGGCTGTTCTTCAATAACAACAAAAACAACAAAAAGCTTGCATGCACATGGAAGTTGAACAACTCTCTAATCAATGATAACTTTGTCAGGGAAGAAATAAAGAAAGAAATGAAAGACTTTTAGAATTTAATGAAAATGTTCATAGCAGCCTTATTTATAATAGCCAGAAGCTGGAAAGAACCCAGATGTCCCTCAACGGAGGAATGGATTCAGAAGATGTGGTATATTTGCACAATGGAATACTACTCTGTAATTAAAAACAATGAATTCACGAAATTCCTAGGCAAATGGTCAGATCTTGAAAATATCATCCTTAGTGAGATAACCCAATCACAAAAGAACACACATGGTATGCAGTCACTGATAAGGGGATATTGACCCAGAATCTCGGAATACCCTAGACACAATTCGCATATCAATAGATTTCCCAGAAGATGGAAGGAGAGACCCCTGGTCCTGGAAAGACTGGATGTAGGGGAACGCCAGGACAGAGTAACGAGAGGGGGTTGAATGGAGAAAAGAGGGAGGGAAGGGGGCTTATGGGACTTCCGGGGAGGGAGGAAACGGGAAAGGGGAAATGATTTTGAATGTAAATAAAAAAAAACTTAGAAAATGAAATAAAATAAAATAAAATGAAAAAAGAATTTAATGAAAATGAAGGCACAACATGCCGAAACTTATGGGACACAATGAAAGCAGAGTTAAGAAGAAAACTCAGATCTGAGGGACTCCATAAAGAAATTGCAGAAATCACACACTAGCAGCTTAACAAGACGTTTGAAGGATCTAGAACAACAACAACAAAGCAAATACACCAAAGCGGAGTAGAAGGCAGGAAATCATCAAATTTGATGCTGAATTAAACCAAGTAGAAACAAAGGGAACTATACAAAGAATCAACAAAACTAGGAGCTGTTCCCTTGAGAAAATCAATGAGATAGATGAAATCTTAGTCAAAGTAACTAGAGGGACAGAGATGGTATCCAAATTGGGAAAATCCACGTGGAAAAGGAGATTTAACAGAAACTGTGTCAATTCAAAAAATAATCAGATCATACTACAAAAATCTGTATTCAACAAACCTGGAGAATCCTGATGAAATGGATGATTTTCTAGACAGATACCAGGTACCAACGTTAAAACAGGATTGGATAAACCATCTAAACAGTCCCATAAACCATAAGGAAATAGAAGCAGTCATCAGAATTCTCACAACAAAAAATGGCCAGGGCCAGGTGGTTTTGGTGTAGAATTCTATCAGACTTTTAAAGAAGACTTAATATCAATACTTCTCAAACTATTTCACACAAAAGAATGAGAAGGAACACTACCCAGTTCTGTCTAAAAAGCCATAGTTATGCTTATACCTAATCTACACAAAGACCCAACAGAGAAAGAGATCGTCAGTCCAATTTTCCTTTTAAATATCAATGCAAAATTACTCAGTGAAATTCTGGAAAACCTCCTTCTTGGGCATCATTTGAAAAGTGAAATGTATCTTGTGTATTCCAAGCTTCTGGGCTAATATCTACTTCTCAGTGAGTGCATACCATGTGTGTTTTTTGTGCTTGGGTTACCTCACTCAGGATGATATTTTTCAGTTCTATCCATTTGTCTAAGAAATTCATGAATTCATTGTTTTTAATGGTTGAATAGTACTCCATTGTAAATGTATACTACATTTTATGCATTCATTCCTCTGTTGAGGGATAGCTGGGTTATTTCCAGCTACTGGCTATTATAAATAAGGCTGCTATGAACATACTGGAGCCTGTGTCCTCATTACATGCTGGAGAAGCCCAGGAGTGGTATAGCAGGGTCTTCCAGTAGTATTATGCCCAGTTTTCTGAGGAACCACCAAACTGATTTCCAGAGTGGTTGTACCAGTTTGCAATCCCACCAGTAATGGAGGAGTGTTCCTCTTTTTCCACAACCCCTCCAGCACCTGCTGTCTCCTGAGTTTTTTATCTTAGCCATTCTGGCCAGTATGAGGTGAAATCTCAGGATTATTATCACTACCCACAAGTGCTTACTGACTGGAGCTGTATATAGCTGTCACTTGGGAGGCTCTGCTAGTGCATGAGAAATGGTCTCATGAGAGAGGGGGCCACTCTCAGCCAGATATTGAACTGAGCACAGGGTTTCCAATGGAGGAGCTAGAGAAAGGACCCAAGGAGCTGAAGGGGATTGCAGTGCTACAGGAGGAACAATAATATGAGACACCCAGTACTCCCAGAGCTCCCAGGGACAAAATCTTCAGCCAAAGAGTACACACCGAGTTGCCCACGGCTCCAGACACATAGGCAGCAGAGGATGCTTAAGGTTTTGAGCTTATCTTGAGGCCTTCATTCCTAGGTTTGACTATCTTTCTAGACATCTCTCTATAAGTCTACACAGACACATATCTAACACAATTGTCAAACAGAATTTGAGATTGACAAGCATGTATGGTGAGCTCATATTCCTGTAGTTCCTAGAAGGAACTATATCACTGAAGTAAAAATCATGCAGATAACATACATCAGTTTGTCAAGAGTCAGTGACTTTTCATTTGCTGGGTTAATTCTTTTGCATGACAAGACTGTATGCTGATTTTAATTATCACATGAATGCATGAAATATGTTTTGATACTTATAGTTTCAAGCACAAAATATGTTTTATACTTGAAGGTAAATATGTACCATGTGTAGAAGGCAGAGCTCAACCTCCATTCGTGGCCCTCACATTCCATCTTATTTGAAACAGGTTCTCTTTTGTTCACTGTTGCTTATAGCCATAAAACTGGTCTGGGAACTTCTGGGAACTTCCATCTCATTGTTAGAGCTCGGGGATTACAGAAGGAAGCCATTAGTTTGACTTTTATGTAGGTTCAGGAAATTTAAAATCAGCTTCTCATGCTTGTGTGACCAAAACTTTTCTCGTTGAGTCCTCTCCCCATCCAATACTTTATCCTTTCAACTTCATACACATAGTTGATCTTAAGAAATTTTTGTTTGTATTATATTTTAAATGGTGCCCTTGTGGTTTATAAGGATTTCCTAAAGACAATACATTAGAAATCGAATTTTGGAGCTTAAAGTTCAAGAACTCTACACTTAAGACAATAAAGTGTTTTAATACTTATAATACTGTAGAAATACCTCTAATATATTTAGTGATCTGTGTTTCAAAGTACTGGAATGGACATGATAGTAAATATTTTATTTTTTGATTCTGTCAGATAAAGAGGATTTGCAAACTGATGCCTTTTCAGCACAGTTGTTTTTTTGTGTTCTATCAAGAATTCTCTACACAGATATATTGCTCATATTCTATCATATTATTTATACATGCATTTTTGTTTATACAAGTATTCATGTATTATGGATACTAATTTCTCTCACAGTCTTTGAAATTTTAATATTTTATTCTCAGATAGGATGACCATTTTGGTACATTCAGCTTGTTGATTCTTATATTTCATAGTATTTAAACATTTCTGAATTCCATATTTTATTTTTGACTTTTATTTATTCAGGATAGTATTCATGCCACAAAATGAGGAGTTTCATTATGACAGTATTATACATACATATCATGTTTTCAAATTAATTCAATACTTCAAATATTAACTTTTCTTTTAAAATATCTATAAATTAATGATTTATAATTTATTTCAATAAAGTTAAAAGTGTTCACGATTATATTTTGTTACATAGATACACAGTAGAAATACTATATACTGTAGATTAAATAAAAATGGCTAAACTAGCCATTATTTCACTTATTTCACATCACAAATTTCTAGCCTTGGGACTGGTAGCTTAAAGCTATGTGCAAATCCAAACTCAGGGGATTAAGTGATCTCTTCTGGCATCAATGACACCTGCAGACAAATGCACACATGTTCATATGCATACACACAGTCACACACACACACACACACACACACACACACACACACACACACACACACATACACAAATTGATAAAAACCTGAGAAATGTGCATATATTTACCAGTACCTGATATGTTCATCATGATGAACAATTGAGATCTAGAAATAATTCCTCCTCTTGACACATAACTTAGTTCTCTCTAACCAACAGTTGTTGACTCTTATACCAAGTTTGTTCCTGTCTCTATCCTGTTGATTCTTCATTTCTCTTCTCTGTTTCAATGATTTCAGCATTTGGGAGTCCTAATGTCAGTGTATCTGTCTTATTTTGTTTAACCTAATGTTTTCTAAGGTTATCCACACTGACAAATGATTGGATTGTGTTCTTTTACAACTTGCATACTGTTCATTCTATGAAATTTGTGAGAGATGGATACATAATCCAAGAACTTAGAAATACTTGTTATTTGATCCCTCCTAAATCTGTGATTATAGATTTATTGTTTTATGGAGATATTACTCAATCATGTTACTTTTTTAATTAGATATTTGCATTATTTACATTTCAAATGTTAACCCCATTTCCTGTTACCCCACTGAAAACAACCTATCCAATACCCCAACAACCTGTTCACCCCCCAAATTCCTGACTTGCATTCCCCTATCCTGGGGAATTAAGCCTTCACAAGACCAATGGTTTCTTCTCTCATTGAGATCTGAAATGGTCATCTTCTGCTACATATGTAGCTGGAGCCATGGGACCCTCCATGTGTACTCTTTGGTGGGTGGTTTAGTCCCTGGGAGCTCTGAGGGTACTGGATGGTATATATTATTGTTCCTCCTACAGTGCTGAAAACCTCTTCAATTTCTTGGGTCCTCCCTTTAGCTGCTCCATTGGGGACCCTATTCTCATTCAATTGGTTGGCTGAGCCATGGGTGTTTTGATCAACTTTCCAATAAGGATCAAATATGCACACTTTGGTCTTCCTTCATCTTGAGCTTCATGTGGTATGTGAGTTGTATCTTGATATTTCAAGCATTTGGGCTAATATCCAATTATCAGCGATTGCATACCTTGTGTGTTCTTTTTGTTATCTGGTAACCTCACTCAGGATGATAGTTTCTAGCTCAATTTTTGCCTAAGAATTTCATGAATTCATTGATTTTAATAGCTGAGCAGTACTCCATTGTGTAAATGCTGCATATTTTCTGTATCCATTCAGATGTTGAGGGACATCTGGGTTTTTTCCAGTTTCTGGCTATTATAAATAAGACTGCTATGAACATAGGGGAACATGTGTCCTTACTACATGTTGGAGCATCTTCTGGGTATATGCCAGGAGTGGTATAGCAGTTTCCTCAGGTAATGCTATGTCCAGTTTTCTGAAGTATCTCCAACCTGATTTCCACAGTGGTTTTACCAGCTTGCAATCCCACCATCAAGGGAGGAGTGTTCTTCTTTCTCCACATTCTTGCCAGCCTTTGCTGTCACATGAGATTTTGATCTTGGCCATTCTGATTGGTGTGAGGTGGAATCTCATGGTTGTTTTGATTTGCATTTCTCTGATGATTAGGGATGTTGAACATTTCTTTAGGTTTTTATCAGCCATCCAGTATTCCTCAGTTGAGATTTCTTTGTTTAGCTCTGTACCCCATTTTTAATAGGGTTATTTGGTTCTCTGAAGTCTAACTTCTTGAGTTCTTTGTATATATTGGACATTAGCCCTCTATCAGATGTAGAATAAGTAAAGATCATTCCCAATCTGTTGTTTGCCGTTTTGTCCTATTGACAGTATCCTTTGCCTTACAGAAGCTTTGCAATTTTATGAGGTCCCATTTGTCAAATCTTGATATTAGAGCATAAGCTATTAGTGTTCTATTCAGGAAATCTTCCCCTGTGACCATGTACTCCAGGTTCTTCCCCAATTTCTCTCCCATTAGATTCAGTGTATTTGGTTTTATGTGGAGATCCTTGATCCACTTGCACTTGAACTTTGTACAGGGAGATAAGGATGGATCAATTTGCATTCTTCTACATGTTGACTGCCAGTTAACACATCACCATTTGTTGAAGATGCTGTCCTTCTTCCACTGAGAGTTTTCAGTTCTTTGTCAAAGATCAAGTAACCATAGGTGTGAGGATTCATCTCTGGGTCTTCAATTCTATTCCATTGATATACCTGCCTGTCCCTGTACCAATACAATGCAGGTTTTATCACTATTGCTCTGTAGTAGTGCTTGAGGTCAGAAATCCTGATTCCACCAGAAGTTCTTTCATTGTTGAGAATAGTTTTCTCTATCATATCCTGATTTTGTTGTTGTTGTTGTTGTTATTGCAGAAAAATCATCATGTTATTTATTATCATTCTTGTTGTTCTTGTGGCTTTGGGTCTGTGTGTGTGTGTGTGTGTGTGTGTGTGTGTGTGTGTGTGTGTGTGTGTGTTAGTATATCCTTTTTGTATGCATGCATATGTGTATGCTTATGCATGCTTAACGTTGCTGTTCATTTATAGCTTAAAAGAAAGAGTGAAAGAAATTTTGCCCCTCAAATCACACTATTGCTGTAAAGGAATAAAAGGAATAATTTTATGCAGGTACAAAAATGTCCTCATTTCCGATCAATTTTAAGTAAATAATTATATATATATTGATAATAACAATGTTTTCTTCTGTTCCCAAATGATAAATGTCTTTTAGTTTTAATGAATATTTAAAACTTTTAGCTAAGCACATAATAATAAAACTGAAAAATACAATCAGATAAAAATTTTACATGTGTTCAAAGGGAAATATATCATTGTAGAAGTAGCTTTGAGATTATAGCAGATTTTCCAACAGAAAGTAGAAAGCCAAAGATTGTTGAATAACATTTAAAATTATTGTTTCCTTCCCATATTTGAATCTTTTAAAAAGATATTCCCCCAAATAAATATGCAAAACTTGTATAATGACTAAATATAAGGAAATAATGACCTCTGTTGAGAAAACTCATTAGACAAATGCTTTTTTTTATTTTCTAAGTTTTTTTTTATTTACATTCCAAATCATTTCCCCTTTCCTGTTTCATCCCTCCCCGAAAGTCCCATAAACCCCCTTCCCTCCCTCTTTTCCCCATTCAACCCCCTCTCGCTTCTCTGTCCTGGCATTCCCCTACATTCAGTCTTTCCAGGACCAGGGGTCTCTCCTTCCATCTTCTTGGAAATCTATTGATATGCGAATTGTGTCTAGGGTATTTCAAGATTCTGGGTTAACATCCCCTTATCAGTGACTGCATACCATGTGTGTTCTTTTGTGATTGGGTTACCTCACACCTAAACCCATTCCTCCGTTGAGTGACATCTGGGTTCTTTCCAGCTTCTGGCTATTATAAATAAGGCTGCTATAAACATAGTGGAGCATGTGTCCTTATTGCATTCAGGTAAGGCCTCTGGGTATATGCCCAGGAGTGGTATAGCAGGATCCTCTGGGAGTGTCATGCCCAGTTTTCTGAGGAACTGCCAGACTGCTTTCCAGAGTGCTTGTACCAGCTTGCAATCCCACCAGCAGTGGAGGAGTGTTCCTCTTTCTCCACATCCTCGCCAACAACTGCTGCCTCCTGTGTTTTTGATCTTAGCCATTCTGACTGGTGTGAGATGGAATCTCAGGGTTGTTTTGATTTGCATTTCCCTAATGACTAAGGATGATGATCTTCTCATTAGGTGTTTCTCAGCTATTAGATATTCTTCAAGTGAGAACTCTTTGTGGATATTATTTTCACATTTTCACACATGTACTTAAAACATTTCAATCATATTTAATTTCCATTACATTTACTTGTATCTTTCCCCTTCCAGTATTACTTTTGCTTTCCTATCTCTTTTTGGACTTTAGCTCTTTATACAATCCAAAGTCTCATTAGGGTTGTTTACAGCATAGTGGACAATTCACCACAGCACACGGAATAAACTCTCTTTCCCTTGATTTTCTATCAGTAAATATATTTCCTATAAATTCCTAGCAAATGGTGAAACCTTGAGGTAATTCCAACTTCATGACATTTTGCTGCAAGGTCCACTTTTGTTCTGATCTTCTGCACATATCTACATCTGTAGGTTTTAGTGGTTCAATGGCAAGTAATAACAAGAATGCCATGTTCCACAATCCTTGCTGCCATTTCTACACCCTTTTCTGAAGTTCCTTGAATCTTGAAGGGAATAATATTGATGTCACATATCTGACTGAACACTCAACGATTGTTACATTCCTTTCATTCCAATGCCTTCACTATTTGTGAAATAGGTCTAGATCAAATAAGCTATGTAGATCTAAGTGTTATATCAAGAGCCCTCTTGGGTTATTTATCTGTCTGTAAGTCAGCAAGAAAACTGGAGTACAGAACTATTTTTATTTATTATTTGCATATACAAGAGATCACCAATCCAAAATAAGCTTCACATGATTTGCTTCCTACATTGTACAGAGTTCATTTATCCATCTGGAAACATAGTTCACATGGATATAGATACCTAAAATATATTTGATATAAGGCCTCTGTCGGATGTAAGAATGGTAAAGATATTTTCCCAATCTGCTCGTTGCCGTTTTGTCCTATTGACAGTGTCCTCTGCCTTACAGAAGCTTTGTAATTTTATGAGATCCCATTTGTCAATACTTGATCTTACAGCATAAGTTATTGGTGTTCAATTTAGGAAATTTACCCCTGTGTCCGTGTGATCGAGGTTCTTCCCCATTTTCTCTTCTAGTAGATTCAGTGTATCTGGTTTTATGTGGAGGTCCTTGATCCACTTATACTTAAGCTTTGTACACAGAGATAAGAATGGATCAATTTGCATCCTTCTACATGTTGACTGCCAGGTGACCATGCTGAAAATGCTGTCTTTTTTCCACTAGATGATTTTAGCTCCTGTGTCAAAGATCAAGTGACCAGAGGTGTGAAGGCTCATTTCGGAGTCTTCAATTCTATTCCATTGATCTACTTGCCTGCCACGTTACCAGTATCATGCAGTTTTTATTACATAATATATTGCTCTGTAATATAGCTTGCAGTCAGGGATGGAGATACAACCAGAAGTAATTTTATTGTTTAGAATAGTTTTCACTATCTTGGGTTTTTTATTATTCCAGATAAATTTGGAAATTGCTCTTTCTAACTGTATGAAGAATTGATTTGGAATTTTGATGGGGAATGCATTGAATCTGCAGATTGTTTTAGGCAAGATGGCCATTTTTACTCTATTAACCATGGCAATCGATAATGGGAGACCTTTCCATCTTCTGATATCTTCTTCGATTTCTTTCTTCAGAGACTTGAAGTTCTTGTCATACAGACCTTTCACTTGCTTGGTTAGAGTCATACCAAGGTATTTTGTATTATTTCTAACTATTGTGAAAGCTGGCATTTCCCTAATATCTTTCTCAGCCTCTTTATCCTTTGAGAATAGGAAGGTTACTGATTTGTCGGAGTTAATTTTTATATCTAGCCACTTTGCTGAAGTTGTTTTTCTGCTTGAATTTTTGGGGTTACTAATGTATACTATCATATCATCTGCAAATAGTGATACTTTAACTTCTTCTTTTCCAATTTGAATCCCTCTGACCTCCTTTTGTTGTCTAAATGCTCTGAGTAGGGATTTGAGTACTATATTGAACAGGTAGAGAGAGAGTGGACAGCCTTGTCTAGGCCCTGATTTCAGTGGGACTGTTTCAAGTTTCTTTCCATTTAGTTTGATGTTGACTACTGGCTAGCTGTATATTGATTTTAATATGTTTAGTTATGTGCCTTGAATTTCTGATCTTTCCAAGACTTTTATCATGAAGAGCTGTTGCATGTTGTCAAATGCTTTCTCAGCATCTAATGAAACAATGATGTAGTTTTTTTTTATTTGGGTTTATTTATGTAGTGGAAGACTTTGTTGGATTTCCATATATTGAACCACTTCTACATCGCTGGGATGAAGCCTACTTGATCACGTTGGATGATCATTTTGGTCCTTTCTTGTATTCAGTTGGCAAGAATTTTATTGAGTATTTTTGCATCAATATTCATAACAGAAATTAGTCTAAATTTCCCCTTTTTTATTGGGTTTTTGTGTGGTTTAGGTATAAGAGTAATTGTGGCTTCATAAAATGAATTGTGTAGTGATTAATTTGTTTCTACTTTGTGGAATAGTTTGAAGAGTATTGGGATTAGGTCTTCTTTGAAGGTCTGATAGAACTCTGTATTGAACTCTTCTGGTCCTTGGCTTTTTTTGGTTAGGAGACTGTTAATGTCTACATCTATTTCTTTAGTGGTTGTGGGATTGTTTACACAATTTATCTGATCCTGATTTAACTTTGGTACCTGGAATCTACCTAGAAAATTGACAATTTCATCTAGATTTTCCAGTTGTGTTGAGTATAGGATTTGTGGTAGGATCTGATTTTTTTTGTTTGTTTTGTTTTTTTGATTTCCTTGGTGTCTGTTGTTATGCCTCACTTTTCAATTCTGATTTTGCTGGTTTGGATACTTTCTCTGTGTCCTCTGGTTTGTCTGGCTAAAGTTTTATCTAGTTTTTACAAAGAACCAGGTCCTGGTTTGGTTGATTTTGCATAGTTCATTTTAATTCTACTTTGTTGTTTTCAGGCCTGAGTTTGATTATTTCCTGCCATCTATTCCTCTTTTTTTTCTATATTCTTTATTTACCAACCCTATATCCGACAGAGGGCTAATATCCAATATATACAAAGAACTCAAGAAGTTAAACTCCAGAGAGGCAAGCAACCCTCTTAAAAAATGGGGTACAGAGCTAAACAAAGAGTTTTCACCTGAAGAATATCTAATAGCTGAGAAGCACCTAAAGAGAAGTTCATCATCCTTAGTCATTAGGGAAATGCAAATCAAAACAACCCTGAGATTCCATCTCACACCATTCAGAATGGCTAAGATCAAAAACACAGGAGACAGCAGTTGTTGGCCAGGATGTGGAGAAAGAGGAACACTCCTCCACTGCTGGTGGGATTGCAAGCTGGTACAACCACTCTGGAAAGCAGTCTGGCGGTTCCTCAGAAAACTGGGCATGACACTCCTGGGCATATACACAGAGGCTTTACCTGCATGCAATAAGGACACATGCTGCACTATGTTCATAGCAGCCTTATTTATAATAGCCAGAAGCTGGAAAGAACCCAGATGTCCCTCAACGGAGGAATGGATTCAGAAGATGTGGTGTATCTACACAATGGAATACTACTCTGCAATTAAAAACAATGAACTCACGAAATTCCTAGGCAAATGCTCAGAACTTGAAAATATCATCCTTAGTGAGGTAACCCAATCACAAAAGAACACACATAGTATGCAGTCATTGATAAGGGGATATTAACCCAGAATCTCAGAATACGCTAGACACAATACGCATATCAATAGATTTCCAAGAAGATGGAAGGAGAGACCCCTGGTCCTGGAAAGACTGGATGTAGGGGAATGACAGGACAGAGAAGCAAGCGAGAAGGGGTTAAATGGGGAAAAGATGGAGTGAAGGGGGCTTATGGGACTTTCAGGGAGGGAGGAAACGGGAAAGGGGAAATGATTTTGAATGTAAATTAAAAAAAACTTAGAAAATAAAATAAAAAAATAAGTAAAAAAAAGAAATATTCATTATGATTATAATTTTTCTTTCACTGTGAAGGATTATTCTTGTATTTAAATTAAATCTAGTAGTCCCCATCATGAATGTCCACATTTCCTCTTATTGTTAACCTTAGGGTAATTTTAGAACCCACTCTGCAGTTAAACAAGACAGAATGCTGTGCTTTTCTACATGTAGAACTTTTGCTTTTGATACGTAGAGTAATTTAATTATCATCAGAGTACACATTTCATCAGCATAGCATTTTTCTTTAAATAGATTCATATGTTTTATACATATATAAGAGTATGATTCATTAATTTACTGTATTACACAATGCACAATGATGAAATGAGAGTATTTATATTTCCAAAATATCAAAAGATTTATATTTACCTTTCTAAACTGTGAGAATTAGCATTTTTTAAAGACATTGCTGCTTCTTGAAGCTACTTCCTTTTTTATACTAAGTGAATTTTGTTGGTTTGGGGGATTTTCCCAACAGCCCCTCTAGGAACAAATATCCCCTATTGTAGGTTTGAGTGTAATAATAAATTTATAAATCTGCTTCATCTGCTCCTTAATATATGGTGTTGGCAACACATACGCATACAAACATCTTTATTTTAGGTAAAGTTGTTAATTTGCATTATGTTTCTGATTGTAGTAAACATAGAAACATATATGTGTGTGATTGTATTTATGTGATATTATCACAAAATTTAGCTCCTATCAAATATGTATTTGTATGATTTAGAGAATAAAAACTGTTATTCATGAATCTTACATTTCAGCGGTTCCACGCTCTAACTAGTCTCTTATATCTTTAACCTTTTCTAATCACATAAATCATTCAACTTCACTCCAGCAATGTCTTTATCTCTCCTGCTGATATTTTTATATCAGGGATTATGTTTTCCTAAGTAGTCAAAATAAATAAATCAGTATGAAAACAGTATAAAATGACAACATTATAAAATTAAAAACCTAATACAAAAATGCTGTAACTTTTCGTCTGGATTTTACTTTGTGCTAAAGTGCTTATACTTTCGCATTGTTGTTCATGACCAAAGGAAGACAGGACAGGAACTCACACAGGGCAGGAGCTGATGGAGAGGACATGGAGGACAAGCCTCTTTTTCTCTCTTATTCTTCCTGATATTACTCAACAAATTGATTAAATTTGTGTCAAGAAAAAAAATTTGAAAATAGAATCCCTGAAAACTGGGTATATTGCTCAGTTTTTAAGAACACATATTAGTCTTTCAGAAGACCCAGGTTAAATTCTCAACATCTATTTAGCAATTCAAAAGTGTATTGCCAGTTCCAAAGTAGCTAATTTCCTCTTCTATTCTCTGTTATGTTCGAAGTAAACACTGTGAGGATCAGGCATATATGTGTATACACTCTTGAAAACACTCATACATACAAATTAATATTTTAAAACTTCAAAGCAGCAACAGAGATTCTGAATACATAATCTTTCTGAGGCTGAGTTAACAAGACAATTGGCTCTATTTCCTTTTGCATGGTGACGGAACCAGACTTCCAGTTCTTAACATGCATATGACTCATGGCATCTTTTAACCTGTGCCGATTTATATATCTACCTATTCACTTCAGGAACCTTATGCATGGTGCAATTCTTCCCATAATCTCAGAAGTTCATCTGATTATTATTTCCATGTTTGAGCCAAGCAAATTTTGCTTATCTACAGTGTGTATCAGTCTAATTCATTGCTTACTCATTGTTTTCCTGGGTTGCTGTTGACTGTGGACAGGAGAACATAACCACTGATAAAATCATAGGAGCTTGGAAGAGGGGAAATTCTGTCTCTAGGACTTGAGAAAGAATGAAAAATGGACCTGAGCACACTGAACACTAGAATCCATACCTCCTGTTTTGTCTTCCTCAGTCAAGACTTTGGAGGTAGATTTTTCATTTTGGTAGACTTCACAATTCTAAAATAGGTCGTAATTTCTCACATGATGAAATTATTAAAGTATCCCAGTAAGATACTTTTTTAAAGAAAATCCAGCATAAAGATTGTTCAAAAGACTTTGGATGGCAGCCACACAGATGCACCTTTATTATCAGAGTTTGTCCCATTTCTGGTATTTGAATACAGCATCTACAAAACTTCAGGCCTTAATTGGAGCAAAGAACAGCTGTGGGGTTGGCAGGAAAGAGAACAAGCTCATTTTTTTGCTATTTCTGGAGTCACATTTACATTCAGGGCACTTACAGTTACTCTCTGAAATCTGTACGTCTTCCTGAGGGACAGGTAAGTTTTTTTATCCGAACTTCACAGATGAAAAACTTGAAACTCAAGGTTTAGTGACTTGATTGTAGCAGCACTGGGAGCCAATGTAAAGGTCAGACTTCCAATATCAATGTTTGATTGCTCAGATCACTTAACCATAACACTAAGAATAACACAAATGCTTGGAAAATGCTTTTAACTGTACTTGAGAACACAAATATTGTGAAATATTCTGGGTCACAAGAGTCTTTAAAAATCATATAGATCAGAAATGTTCTGAGTCAAAAAGTTCTTTTGTGGGGAAAACACATAGAAAAGGGGAAGGCAATGTGATGTTGACTGATCTTTTATTTAATATGGACGACTATCATAAGTTTTTAAACCTGCCTACATAAGCACTGTATCTACATCATTCTCACCTCTCCTTGATCCTTCAACTACCTGTGTGTCATCTCTTCCTCACAAATTCATGGTCTCTTCTTTAATTATTATTCATACACACACAAACATGCACACACACACACACACACACACACACACACACACACATACATAGAGGAAGGAAGAAAGGAGGGATTGTAAGACTTGGGAAGGAAGGTGACCTTACTGAATTCCTTTAGCTTTGCTGCTTTATACATGAATTCAGGGATAGACAAAATATACAGCAACACCTTTCTGGAGGAAATTAGTTCTTTTCTTAGCTGCCATTATACACTTGCAGTTTTTATTTAGTCATAGGTTAATACAGCATTTCCCCTGTCTACATTAGCATCTTATTTGCCTTTATAAGGTTAGCCTGTTCAGGCGACAATGTTATTGTGAACTCCTGACTATATTTTACCTGCTCCAGATCATTATCTAGCAGTGGGCAACCTGTGCCTCTCACTTTTAAAATGGATCAGATGAATCAGTTGGGATTCAACACTCTGCCATCCCTTGTTCTCTGCATTTTGAATAAGTGGTAAATCTCTGTCATAGACTATCTGATACAAAAATAAGCTGATTTAGAGAGACTGAGAACTGCTTATCTATGGTCATATTTAGAATGTAATTTGACATTACATTGCTTTAGTAACCTCACAGTGGGGGTTCTATTCACAGGTTTGAGAACTTGTTAGGAACTCTCTGTGCTTTTGTCTAGTTTTACAAAACCAGACAAAAATGAATTCTCTCCTTTTCAGAAGATTTTAAGTCTAATTCTGTTGGTTATCGACAACATAAAAGTTCTTTATTGCACCAATATAGATGGCCACTCCAGTCATTGTTGTGGTTCACAGGCTTTGGGATCAGTAGACTTACTGATTACATCTTTCCCTTGGCAGCTTGCGTGGCGCCTTCCATATCATGAAGGCGAGTCTTCAGAAAGGAGTGTTTAAGGAGCTAGACAAATATAATGGTTGCAGAACACCTATAATATATATGGCACCAGACTTTAAATATTAAGAGTGTTAGTTTTGAGATGAGCCATGACTCTATGGATAAAGCACTTATAAACATGTGGACCAAAGTTTGGATCCTCAGAACACATGTAAAATCCAAGAGGAAATGGTAACCCAGTTTTAGGGAAGCAAAGTCATTGAATCCTAAAGGAAAAATGGCTTGTTAGACTAGCTCAATCAGAAAGCCTTGAGTTCAGTGAGAGACCCTGCTAAAGTTGAAAGAGATTGAGTATGAAACATGGCATCAACCTCTGACATACACATACAGAAATGCCCTTTAACAAAATCCAAAACACCTTTATGACAAAAGCTGTGAATAGAAAAGGATTATAGAAAAAAATACTTCAACCTAATAAAGGCTATATAGGAAAAATTCTGCATCAGCAGTCAACATCACCCTAAATATCATAAATGTAGAAAAACTCAAAGGAATCACACTAAATTCAGGACAGGGTTCTCTACTGTCATCACTCTTTTAAAATATAGTGCTAAAAGTTTTAACTGTAACCATATGACAAGAATTCATTTAGAGGAATATGAAAAGATTTCAAAGTATCCATACCATGTATTATATGAAATTATGAATAAGATAAATCGAAAATCCAGTCAGAAAACTTCTAAAAGTTTCCAAAACCTTCAGTAAAGGGTCAAGACATAAAATTAACTTACACAAATAAGTAACCGTTCTGATATTAATAATAAGCAAGCTGAGAAAGAGATTGTGGAAACACTCCTATATATAATAACCTAACAATTAAAATATAATTTCTAGAAATAGACCCAGTCAAGGAAGGAAAAGACCTCTACAATGTGTACTCACAGTCTATGACAAAAGAAATTGAGGAAGAAACTAGATGATGCAAAGACTGTCCATATTTATGAATTAGAAGAAATAATATTATTAAATTAGCCATTACCAAAATGATTTTCTAGTCATAATCCACTTGATATTTTTCACAGACACCAAAAAAAAAAATCCACTAATTCACATAGATAAATGTTGTATAGGAAGAACACATTTACAATCTTTACTATTGGTAATGAATGAATCTGGTCAACTGTGGATTAGAAAATCAGGACAAACATATTACTTTTTATTGTATATCCTTAGAATGAATTGTGTTTAGGTAAATGAGGTATATAAAATAAACCACAATATCCTTAAACAGAATAAAATACAAATAATCCAAATTAGGAGAAGAATTAATCAATTAATGAAGATGTATGCACTCTGAATAATAAAAATATCACTGAAAGAAATCAGAGGTATAGCTAAATCATTTCTATGGCATATTAATATATAGAACAAAGCTGCATGGAAAAGCAATACTTTTCTGACAATGGCTAAATCATACATCCTCAAGTTTGGGAATTTCATAATGTGTGATGGATCTAAGTTATATCTTCCCATATTTTATATAGTTACATAAATTATCTATTACAATCACAGGCCACTGTTCAAATTTTTATTAATAAAAAACCTCACTAGGTATGATAAAAATGAATTTTGTTTATCAATAATTTGTGCTGAATATATTTAAGGATGTTCTGATTTTTAGGTTAGAGTAAGAATTTTCTGTTTAATCTGTGAAAATGAGTGCCTTCTAAGTCTTTAAAGCATAGCTAAAGTTAAGATAAACTCTAGCTGTCCTGCTTACAGTTTCAGTTTACCACAGCAGCCTAGATCATATCTGCACTATGGGGATGTATGAATACAGATGTCAGCAATAGAACAGAATACAAAAATAATTATCCCCTTCACTTTCGAAGCCCAACTATGCCAGAGAGATTTATGGCAACAATTCAAGGTTTCATTTCCACAGAGATTCTTTTCATTGTCTATTACAACAACTCTCAGGCAATGAGGACTAAACCTCTTAAAGACTACTCTCAATTTATGGCTCCTCAAGAACATTTAGATTATTTAATTAGAGAAATTTTTCTATGCTATAGTGCTGAGAGAAAATTAGTCCAAATGTTTTCTTTCTGGTTCATTTTGAAAGTTTCAAAGAAATATCAGAAAGTATTTTAATGTCAAACACATTTGAGTTGAGTTTCGATTCAATTAGGAATGGTCTGCAATCCATTTCAATTATAGACACTTATCTTGCTCATTTATACTGTAGGTAGCATTTGTTCTGTGTTCATTAATATGGTAGCTATTCTTAATATTATATACTGTTAATTAAACCATGAAAATTGGTGTTATTGCCGGGCAGTGGTGGCGCATGCCTTTAATCCTTGGGAGGCAGAGGCAGGCGGATTTCTGAGTTCAAGGCCAGCCTGGTTTACAGAGAGAGTTCCAGGACAGCCAGGGCTATGCAGAGAAACCCTGTCTTGAAAAAGAACCAAAAAAAAATTGGTGTTATTACTTTTTAAAAAGTATTTTACTTAAAATTGAAGAGGCACAGGAAACCTGTTCATCAAATCCTGCACTTCCCTGACCCAGAGGAGGCAGAGCAGTTAGCATTCCCTCCCTGCTTTTTCTCAGCATGGATGCCTGTAGCCTTTGGTGAGGGAAGACTAAAGGGATCACAGTCTGGCACCAGAATATTATAATACCCTTTTCATGTTAACAGTCCCTTCCCCCTGAAGAACCTCCTGCTTCCCAATCCCAACCCCAAGAAACAAATGCCTGCTTTGGGAACAAAGGAAAAAAACAAAACAAAACATTTACCCTAGACTCAACACACCCCCTTTTGATTAACAACCTACATTCCTCCAGTGCAGATGGCTCCTGTCCTGGAAAAAAGCAGGAACCAATCTCCTTAAAATGATAAAAGCTCATTCTTAGACTATAAAAAAAGAACAATTAAGTGTTCCTAGACAGGTCTGACCAGTTTGTAAAAATACAGCAGCTTTCTGATAACACAAAAAGTTACCTTTCCCAGGGCAAGAATGTCCCTTTTCAACTGCAAGGTTCTGTCCAGCTGGCTAAACAAACTTTATCAGGTTTAAAAGACAATATTCTTTACCCTCTCATATAATGTCAAGACTTAGAAACCCCTGTTGGCTGTTTTTTCCTTCATAAGATTACCTCATAAGACCCTCATAAGATTACACTGAGTTATCTGCCTGACGGTCTCTTTGGGGTCTTGACCACTGAAGACAGTGCAAATGAATTAAATACATGTAAAATGATAAAGGAGATTTGTCAAAAGAAAACACCCTCCTCCACCCCACCCCCCCGTGTGTGTGTGTGTGTGTGTGTGTCTTTGTGGGCGTACATAGATATGTATGTATACATGAAGGGTAGAGGTCAATCCAGGTTTCTCATTACCTGTTGAAATTATTTTGTGACTAGGGCCCCATTTCAACTGTGCTTTCCTTTTCAACTTGCCTCTTTTCCTTTTCAGCACCAGGATTACAGGTATTCACTGTTGGGCACAGCTTTTAAGGTAATAGGATCAAACTCTTTTCTTACTTGTTTTCTTACTTGTATAGTCATCATCCAGTATGTTTCCCACTAAGCCATCTCTTTAGTGCCAAATTAAAGCCAATGTCTATGAGTAATGCATCATATTGTTTAACACACATGTTTAATGAGTCAGTTAAAAGGTAGATTTTTCTGGCATCAAGAAAATTTTCATATTATTAAGACATAATATTGATATGTGTGTGACTAATAAGTGACATTTAATAATTTTGATGTTAATTAATAGCAAATGTATTTACATATACTTCTTGACTTATGTATATGTCTACAAAATTACTTGCAGATATTTTTATGCTTTCTTTGTTACTGTGTTCTATGCATAGCATGTATATACATGTATGTGTATGTGTATGTGTATAAGCTATGAAGCATGGACATGTTTAGGAGCACTTGATGCTTTTGTGGAGAAATTTGGGTCAGTTTCCAGTACTCAATTGTTGGCTCACAAACACATAAAACCAGCTTCAGGGAGCTAATACAGAGTTCTGCCCTCTATAAGAACCAAGCAAACACTTTATGCACACACACACACACACACACACACACACACACACACACACATACACACACATAGTTGAGCATTCATGCACATAAAATTAAATATATACATTGTTAAAAGGTTTTATAAGCATCTAAGTTTGCTATAAGGCTTATGTTTCTAGATTTCTAACATGTAGCATTTCTTCCTCTGGAATATCAACTCATTCTTTGCAGTAAATGACAGTGTGCCAAATCTGCACAGAGCCACAATCAAGAAATTACTTAGGCAGTAACCAGCGCGCCAGCTCTGCTGTGGGACTTCTGCCTGGCAGAGGGACCCTGCACTGGGCGGGAGCCTACCAGCTTTCCTTCCGCGACCTCTGTTCCCGAAGACTGCACTGAAGAGACAGGTACCCCCGGCTCTCTCTCCCCAATATAACATCACTTGGGACACGGCCTGTTGGGGCTTCCGTCTGTGCCCGAGAACGGGTCAGCGCTGTGGTCATCTGGGTGCCAGATCGGCAGGCCATCGAGTCTGCAGGGTGAGCGGCGCCACAGAGAGTGTGCAGATTGCACTCCGCCATCTTTGCTCCAGTGACTGGGAAGTTGGGACAGCCAGGTTCTGAGACAGACAGGCTTAATATCGCTTGGGTCTCGGGCGGCTTGTGTGTGTGTGGCTCCCAAGTGCTGGGCTGATCTGCAGTAACCAGCTTGCCAGCTCTGCTGTGGGACTTCTGCCTGGCAGAGGGACACCCCCTCCCCCCTAGGAGAGATCACACACCCCTGCACAGGGCAGGAGCCTACCAGCCTCCCTTTGGCGACCTCTGCTCCAGGAATCCACTAGGCTGAGCCTTTGGATGTACAAGGCCTCCCCAATATAAGATCACTTGGGGCAAAGCACATTAGGGTTCCAAAGTCACTCAGGAGCAGGCAGGCCCCAGAAATCGGTGCCAGGGGAATCCTGGCAATCCAGGGGGGCTGAAATAGCTTTGCAGGCTCACAGGAGGTCCAACCAACAGCCAGGGGCATAAGGACCAACTAACATCAGAGGTATCCAGATGGCAAAAGGCAAACGTAGGAATGTTACTAACAGAAATCAAAGTAATGTGGGACCATCCGAACCCAACTCTCCAACAGCAGCAAATCCTGGATACCCCACGACACCTGAAAGACAAGATCTGGATTTAAAATCACTTCTCATGATCCTATTAGAGGATCACAAGAAGGACACGAATAAATCTCATAAAGAGTTACAGGAGACCATGAATCAACGGGTTAGAAGCCCTTACAAAGGAAACACAAAAATCGCTTAGAGAAATGCGGGAGAACATGGATCAAAAGATGGAGGCGCACAAGGAGACAACACAAAAATCGCTTAACGAGATGAATCAACGGGTAGATGCACTCACAAAGGAATCACAAAATTTGCATAAAGAAATGCAGAAGAATATGGATCAACAGACGGATGCCCATAAGGAGGCAACACAAAAATTGCTTAAAGAAATGAATCAATGGTTAGATGCCCTTACAAAGGAAACACGAGAACTGCTTAAAGAAATGCAGGAGACAATGGATCAACAGATGGATTCCCATGAGTAGGAAACACAAAAATCACTCAGAGAAATGCAGGAGAATGTGGGTCATCAGGAAGAAATCCTGAAAGAGGCAATGCAAAAATATCTTAAAGAAATACAGGAAAATACAAACAAATAAGTGAAGGATCTCAGCAAATCCATCCAGGAACTAAAAAAGGAAGTAGAAACAACTAAGAAATCACAAAGAGAGACAACTTTGGAGATAGAAAACCTTGGGAAGAAATCAGGAGTCATAGATGCAAACATAAACAATAGAATACAAAAGATGGAAGAAAGAATCTCAGGTGCTGAAGATTCCATAGAAAGCATCGACTCAACAGTCAAAGAAAATGCAAAATGCAAAAAACGTGTAACCCAAAACATCCAGGAAATCCAGGACACAATGAGAAGACGAAACCTAAGGATTATAGGTATAGATGAGAGCGAAGATTTGCAACTTAAAGGGCCAGTAAACATCTTCAACAAAATTATGGAGGAAAACATCCCTAACTTAAAGAGAGAGATGCCGATGAACGTACAAGAAGCCTACAGAACCCCAAACAGACTGGACCAGAACAGAAATACCTCCCGTCACATAATAATCAAAACACCGAATGTTCTAAACAAAGAAAGAATACTAAAAGCAGTAAGAGAAAAGGGCCAAGTAACACACAAAGGAAGACCTATCCGAATCACATCAGACTTCTCACCAGAGACTATGAAAGCCAGAAGATCCTGGGCAGATCTCATGCAGACACTAAGAGAACACAAATGCCAGCCTAGACTACTATACCCAGCAAAACTCTCAATCACCATAGGTGGAGAGACCAAGATATTCCATGATAAAACCAAATTTTCACAATATCTTTCCACAAATCCAGCCCTGCAACGGATAATAGGTGGAAACCTCCAATACAGGGAGAGAAAAAACAACACCCTGGAAAAAATGGGATAATAACCTTCTTGAATCAAACCCAAAAGTAGATAACCACTCAAACATAAAGATAGCGTCAAGAATGGCAGATGGCAATAATCACTATGCTATAATCTCTCTTAATATCAATGGTCTCAATTCCCCAATTAAAAGACATAGACTAGCAGACTGGATACGTAAACAGGACCCAGCATTTTGCTGCAGGCAGGAAACGCACCTCAGTGTCAAAGACAAACACTACCTCAGAGTAAAAGGCTGGAAAACAATTTTACAAGCAAATGGCCCCAAGAAACGAGGTGGAGTAGCCATCCTAATATCAGATAAAATTGATTTTCAACCTAAAGTCATCAAAAAAGACACAGAAGGACACTACATACTGATCAAGGGATAAATCCACCATCAAGAACTCTCAATTCTGACCATCTATGCTCCAAATGAAAGGGCACCCTCATTCGTAAAAGAAACTTTACTAAAACTCAAAGCACAAATCGCACCGCACACAATAATAGTGGGTGACTTCAACACCCCGCTCTCTGAAATGGATCGTTCAGGAAAGCAGAAACTAAACAGGGACACAGTGAATCTAATTGAAGCCTTGGACCAAATGGAACTAACTGATATATATATATAGAACATTTCATCCTAGAGATAAAGAATACACCTTCTTCTCAGTTCCTCATGGTACCTTCTCCAAAATTGACCATATAATTGGTCACAAATCAGACCTCAACAGATACAAGAAGATAGAAATAATCCCATGCCTCCTATCAGATAACTATGGAATAAAGGTGGTCTTCAATGGCAACAAAAACAAAAGAAAACCCACGTACACATGGAGGCTGAACAATGCTCTACTCAATGATAACTTGGTCAAGGTGGAAATAAAGAAAGAAATCAAAGACTTTTTGAAAGTTAATGAAAATGGAGGCACAACACACCCTAATTTAAGGGACACAATGAAAGCAGTGCTAAGAGGAAAATTCATAGCCCTGTGTGCGCCAAAAAGAAACGGGAGACAGCATACACTAGCAGCTTAATGGCACACCTGAAAGCCCTGGAACAAAAAGAAGCAAATACACCAAAGAGGAGTAGAAGGCAGGAAATCATCAAACTCAGGGCTGAAATCAATCAAGGAGAAACAAATAAAACCATACAAAGAATCAACAAAACGAGGAGTTGGTTCTTTGAGAAAATCAACAAGATAGATAAGCCCTTAGCCAGACTAACCAGAGGGCACAGAGATAGTATCCAAATTAATAAAATCAGAAACGAAAAGGGAGAGATAACAACAGAAACTGAGGAAATTCAGAAAATCATCAGATCCTGCTACAAAAACCTGTATTCAACACAACTAGAAAATCTTGAGGAAATGGACAATTTCCTTGACAGATACCAAGTACCAAAATTAAATCAGGATCAAATAGACCATCTAAACCGTCCTATAACCCCTGAAGAAATAGAAGTTGTCATTGGAAGTCTTCCAACCAAAAAAAGCACAGGTCCAGATGGTTTTAGTGCAGAATTCTATCAGACCTTCAAAGAAGACCTAACACCAATACTCTTCAAACTGTTCCACAAAATAGAAACAGAAGGAACACTACCCAACTCGTTCTATGAAGCCACAGTTACACTAATACCAAAAGCACACAAAGATCCGACAAAGAAAGAGAATCTCAGGCCAATCTCTCTTATGAATATCGATGCAAAAATACTCAATAAAATTCTTGCCAACCGAATCCAACAACACATCAGAACGATCATTCACCACGATCAATTAGGCTTCATCCCAGGGATGCAGGGATGGTTCAATATAAGGAAATCCATCAATGTAATCCACTATATAAACAATCTCAAAGAAAAAAACCACATGGTCATCTCATTAGATGCCGAGAAAGCATTTGACAAAATTCAGCATCCTTTCATGCTAAAGGTCTTGGAAAGATCAGGAATTCAAGGCCCATATCTAAACATAGTAAAAGCAATTTACAGCAAACCGGTAGCCAGCATCAATCTAAATGGAGAGAAACTTGAAGCAATCCCACTAAAATCAGGGACTAGACAAGGCTGCCCTCTCTCTCCATATCTTTTCAATATAGTACTTGAAGTTCTAGCTAGAGCAATTAGACAACAAAAAGAGGTCAAAGGGATACAAATTGGAAAGGAAGAAGCCAAACTATCACTATTTGCAGACGATATGATAGTATACATAAGCCACCCAAAGAACTCCACCAGAGAACTCCTACAGCTGATAAACGACTTCAGTAAAGTGGCCGGAAATAAAATCAACTCAAGCAAGTCAGAAGCCTTCCTATACTCAAAGGATAAGCAGGCTGAGAAAGAAGTAAGAGAAATAATACCCTTCACGATAGCCACAAACCATATTAAGTATCTTGGCGTGACTCTAACCAAACAAGTGAAAGATCTGTATGACAAGAACTTCAAGTCTCTGAAGAAAGAAATTGAAGAAGACCTCAGAAGATGGAAAAATCTGCCATGCTCATGGATTGGCAGGATTAATATAGTAAAAATGAGCATCTTACCAAAAGTAATACACAGATTCAATGCAATCCCCATCAAAATCCCAACTCAATTCTTCATAGAGTTAGAAAGAGCAATTCAAAATTTCATCTGGAATAACAGAAAACCCAGAATAGCTAAAACTATTCTCAAGAGTAAAAGAACCTCTGGGGGAATCAGTATCCCGGACCTCAAGCTGTACTACAGAGCAATAGTGTTAAAAACCGCATGGTATTGGTACAGTAACAGACATGTAGATCAATGGAACAGAATTGAAGACCCAGAAATGAATCCACACTCCTATGGTCACTTGATCTTTGACAAAGGAGCTAAAACCATCCAGTGGAAAAAAGATAGCCTTTTCAACAAATGGTGCTGGCTCAGCTGGAGGTCAACATGCAGAAGAATGCAAATTGACCCATTCTTATCTCCTTGCACTAAGCTCAATTCTAAGTGGATCAAAGATCTCCACATAAAACCAGACACACTGAAACTAATAGAAGGGAAACTAGGGAAGAACCTTGAACATATTGGCACAGGGGAGAATTTCCTGAACAGAACTCCAATAGCTTATGCTCTAAGATCAAGAATTGACAAATGGGACCTCATTAGATTACAAGGTTTTTGCAAGGCAAAAGACACTGTCAAAAAGACAGCAGCAACCAACTAACTGGGAAATGATCTTTACCAACCTTACATCCGACAGAGGGCTAATATCCAAGATATACAAAGAACTCAAGAAGTTAAACTCCAGAGAGGCAAGTAACCCTATTAAAAAATGGGTACAGAGCTAAACAAAGAGTTCTCACCTGAAGAATATCTAATGGCTGAGAAGCACCTAAAGAGATGTTCATCATCCTTAGTCATTAGGGAAATGCAAATCAAAACAACCCTGAGATTCCATCTCACACCAGTCAGGATGGCTAAGATCAAAAACACAGGAGACAGCAGTTGTTGGCGAGGATGTGGAGAAAGAGGAACACTCCTCCACTGCTGGTGGAATTGCAGGCTGGTACAACCACTCTGGAAAGCAGTCTGGCGGTTCCTCAGAAAACTGGGCATGACACTCCCGGAGGATCTGGCTATACCACTCCTGGGCATATACCCAGAGGCTTTACCTGCATGCAATAAGGACACATGCTCCACTATGTTCATAGCAGCCTTATTTATAATAGCCAGAAGCTGGAAAGAACCCAGATGTCCCTCAACGGAGGAATGGATTCAGAAGATGTGGTATATCTACACAATGGAATACTACTCTGCAATTAAAAACAATGAATTCACGAAATTCCTAGGCAAATAGTCAGATCTTGAAAATATCATCCTTAGTGAGGTAAACCAATCGCAAAAGAACACACATGGTATGCAATCACTGATAAGGGGATATTGACCCAGAATCTCGGAATACCCTAGACACAATCCGCATATCAGTAGATTTCTAAGAAGATGGAAGGAGAGACCCCTGGTCCTGGAAAGACTGGATGTAGGGGAACGCCAGGACGAGAGGGGGTTGAATGGAGAAAAGAGGGAGGGAAGGGGGCTTATGGGACTTTCGGGGAGGGAGGAAGCGGGAAAGGGGAAGTGATTTGGAATGTAAATTAAAAAAATAAAATAAAATAAATAATAAAAAAAAAAGAAAAGAAATTACTTAAAGGTACAAGGCATGTGTGGATTCATTTTGCATATTTTTAAGTACTTCCTATATATTGCATCTGCACAAATTTGTGTTTGTGGTATTACTATATATTTAATAATAAATATTATTCATTTCAAAGAATAACATGTTAGAAGATGTAATAGTCTAAGTTGTGTCAAGGTTTTTTCTATGCATTGGATATGCAATCAAAGTACTGCATCTTTTCTTATTTACTTCCTTCTTATAGTATATTGTGCTATGTGTTCCTGAATGATATAACCAAGTTTTATTTGTTTCATTTATTTATAATGAGTAGAATCAAAATATCTCTCCATCTATTTGGTTCAATATTATGTTATCTGTTTAAAATTATGTTTTGTAAATCTATTGATTCTGATGTGTTCCTAAAGTCGTTTCTTTTTATTCCTGCATTATATTGAGTCATGAAACATAAAATTAATTCAGCAATATTTCTAATGGTACAATGTTCCTGTTATGAACATGATGCATATATTTCTATATATTCCTTTCATATCTATAAACACTTTTTCTAAAAAACACCATTTCTGTTGTACAGATCTATTGTGCAAAGTGTTAGATCTCTCTCTCTCTCTCTCTTTTTTTTTTGTAGGGTAAGGTGTCAGGGCATAATATCCCTGTCTTTGGAGTGCCTTCAACCTCCAAGACTTGAAAATTCCTGCCTTGGTGACTGAGCATTAAGTGCTAAATAACATTTCAAAGTTGGTTCTCAATCAATACTTCCCACTGTGCTGTAGTTTTCTAATGGCTCACTATGCCTGCTTCAAAAACCCTATAAAAGCCCTTCTCTCTGAACAACCTTCTGCGGTCTCTGTTCCTGATCAGAGGCAGTCTCCACTCTGCTCTTCTCTACAATGTGTGAAGATAATTCTTTTCCTGTGTGTGAGGACAATCCAATTCTGTAGATTCTGACTGCCTAAATGCTCTTGAGATAGAAAAACAACAATACAAACAAGAATTATTACATCTATTAAATGTACCTTATTTTTCCTACTGATTTTGAATGGTAGAGGCTGTACAGGGGACTGAGAGGGAGGGGAATCTTCTAGCATTCAAAATGAAGTTTCAAGTATTTCTACTCCATAGGTCAAGTCCATATTTTGTCACTTTTCCTGTGAAGACATTGAACAAATAATTCTTCAACCCTGAAAGTACACCAATGATCAAGCAAAGAAACAACTCCTTTTAAGATTACTTTAGTGAAATATTAAGTTTATTAGGGCTACTTAGAGAAATATGCATTAGCAGTTACTGATAGGAGCATGAGTGTCCCAAAAGCAACTCTATCACCAAAATCCCATCAAGCACAGGTGTCAATCCACAAAACTGAACCCCTGCAGCTCCCTGCAAGACATATAGGAACTTAATGAATGAGAAAGTATTGCCTCTCTCCAAGTTCTTGTTGCTTATGGAATCTTGAGGATGGGTCTTGTGAATTGTGTAAATTTGGGGAGCTTCCTGATACATGTAGGGTTTTTTGTATGTTTTATTTTCTTTTTATTTTTTTTGTTTGTTTCTTTTCTTTTTGTTCTTTTTCTTGTTTTTGCTTCCTGGGACTTATAGGTTTCATTTATCCCTAGAGTCTTAACCTTCCCTATAGGAAGAGCTTTTTCCAATATGGAAGAAGCAGCTACACAACATATGGGAGCACAGTAAAATGAGATTAGTGGTCCATTTTATATATACTATTTCACTTGAGAAATAGCATAGTGTTTCCCACATTATGAAGAATAAAAATATATATTACAAAGAAAATTCAATAGATAAGGTTACTATCATCTCTTACTCCTACAAATGTGGTGGGGAATATGTATATTAAGGTTAATTTCTTTCATTCTAGGTCCCCAAGTGATAGGAGGCAATGGATATTTCAGGTAACCCTAACTAATTATGTAATGTCATTAAAAACAATTTCTCAATACTGGTGAAATGGCTCTGGTGAAGGTATATTCTGTCAAGGCTGAGAAATCCATGTTTAATGCTAAATACCCACATATAGAAAAAGAGAACTCCTAAAAGTCCTCTGATTTCCCCATGCATGATGTGGCACATGTGTGTTCATACAAATATCTAAATTTTTCAGAAAGAACTTATTTCTGTGTTTAAATAATTATATTTTATATAGTCTTAGGTTGTATATATTTTATCAGTTTGTAACCAAAAATTATACTAAATAAAATATCACTATTTAATATGTGAAGCACACTACTAAAAGTGTAGTTCATAGGGACTGGGAACTCTTTCCAAAAGGTGCCTGCCATGCAACCATGAAGACTTATGTTCTGATTTGCATCACCTATGCTAAAACTGAGGATGAGGGTGTGCAACTGTAACTTCAGTGGTGATAAAAGGAAAAACAAGTATCTTAGATAACCCTTTCAATCAGTCTTGCCAAAGTAATAAGCTTCAAGAACCATGAGGGATCTGTGTCAAGAATTAATGTTGATTTCCAGAGTCATTTTACCAGTTTCCAATCCTACCAGCAATGGCGGAGCATTCCTCTTTTTCTACATCCTCTCCAGCATCTGCTTTCCCCTGAGTTTTTGATTTAGTCATTTTGGCTGCTGTGAGGTATAATCTCAGGGTTGTTCTGATTTGCATTTCCCTTATGATTAAGGATTAAGGATTTAGGTGTTTGTCAGCCATCCAGTACTCCTTAGTTGACAATTCTTTCTTTAGCTCTGTACCCTATTTTTAACAAGGATATTTGGTTCTCTGGAGTCTAAATTCTTGTGTTCTTTGCATATATTGGATAATAGCCCTCTATCAGATATAGGATTCATAAAGATCTTTTCCCTATTTGTCGGTTGCTGTTTTGTCCTATTGACAGTATCCTTTGCCTTACAGAAGCTTTGCAATTTTTTTGAGGACCTATTTGTCAATTCTTGATCTTAGAGCATAAACCATTGGTTTCTGCTCAGGAAAAATTCCCCTGTGCTCATATACTCCAGACTCTTCCCCCATTTTCTCTTCTATTAGATTCAGCATATCCAGTTTTATGTTGAGGTCCTTGATCCAACTAGACTTGAGCTTTGTACAGGGAGCTAAGAATGGATCAATTTGCATTCTACATGTTGATTGCCAGTTGAAACAGCACCATTTCTTGAAAATGCTGTCTTTTTTTCCACTGGATGGTTTTAGTTTCTTTGTCAAAGATCAAGTGACCATAGGTGTATGGGTTCACTTCTGGGTTTTCAATTCTATTCCATTGATCTATTTGCCTGTCCAATTCCATGCAGTTTTTATCACTATTGCTCTGTAGTATAGCTTGAGGTCAGGGATGGTGATTCTGCCAGAGGTTCTTTTAATGTTGAGAATAGTTTTTGCTCTTCTGGGTTTTTTGTTATTCTAGGTAAATTTGGAAATTGCTCTTTCTAACTCTATGAATAATTGACTTGGAATTTTGATGGGATTTCTTTTGGCAAGATGGCCATTTTTACTATATTAACCCTGCCAATCCATGAGCATGGGAAATCTTTCCATCTTCTGAGATCTCCAATTTCTTTCTTCAGAGACTTGAAGTTCTTGCCATACATATGTTTCACTTGCATGGTTAGAGTCACACCAAAGTATTTTATATTATTTGGGACTATTGTGAAAGGTGTCTTTCCCTAATTTCTTTCTCAGTCTCTTTATCTTTTGAGTATAGGAAGGCTACCAATTTGTTTGAATTAATGCTATATCCAGTTACTTTCTGAAGTTGTTTATCAGGTTTAGGAGTTCTCTGGTGGCATTTTTGGGGTCACTTAAGTGTACTATCATGTCATCTGCAAATAGTGGTATTTTGACTTCTTCCTTTCCAGTTTGTATCCTTTTGACCTTCTTTTGTTGTCTAATTGCTGGCTAGGACTTCCAATATTATATTGAATAGGGAGGGAGAGAGTGGAGAGCCTTATCTAGTCTTTGATTTCAGTGGGATTGCTTCAAGTTCTCTCCATTTAGTTTGATGTTGACTACTGGTTTGCTGTATATTGCTTTTACTATGTTTAGGTATGGGTCTTGATTTCCTTATCTTTCAAAGTCACTTTCCATGAAGGAGTTTTGGATTTTGTCAAATGCTTTTTCAGCATCTAATGAAATAATCATGTTTTTTTTCTTTGAATTTGTTTACGTAGTGGATTACGTGATAGATATCCTTATATTAAACCATTCCTGCATATCTGGAAAGAAGTCTACTTGATAATGGTGGATAATCATTTTGAAGTGTTCTTGGATTCATTTGGCAAGAATTTTATTGAGTACTTTTGCATCAACATTCATAAGGGAAATAGGTCTAAAATTCACTTTGTTTGGTCTTTGTGTGGTTAACGTATCAATGCAATTATGGCTTCATAGAAAGTATTTGGTAGAATTAATTCTGTTTCTATTTGTGTAATAGTTTGAAGAGTATTGTTATTAGGTCTTCATGAAGGTCTGATAGAACTTTCCATTAAACCTTTCTGCTCCTAAGCTTTTTTAGGTTGGGAGACTATTAATGACTGTTTCTATTTTTTTAATGTTTATGGGACTGTTTAGATTATCTGATCCTGATTTAATTTTGATACCTGGTATCTATCTAGAAAATTGTCCATTTCTTCTCGATTTCCCACTTTTGTGGAGTATAGGCTTTCGTAGTAGGATGTGATGAGTTTTTGGATTTCCCCAGTATCTGTTTTTATGTCTTTCTTTCATTTCTGATTTTGTTGATTTGGATACTGTCTCTGTGCCCTCTGGTCAGGTTGGCTAAGGGTTTATCTCTCTTGTTGATTTTTTCAAAGAACCAGCTCCTGGTTTGCCTGATTATTTGTATAGTTCTTTATGTTTCTATTTGGTTGATTTCAGTCCTGACTTTGATTATTTCCTGCTGTCTACTCCTCTTTGGTGTATTTGCTTCCTTTTGTTCTGGATCTTTAAGATGTGCTGTCAAGTTGCTAGTGTTTGTTCTTTCCAGTTTCTTTTGGAGGCACTCAGAGCTATGGGTTTTCATCTTAGCACTGCTTTCATTGTGTCCCACAATTTTGGATATGTTGTGCCTTCATTTTCATTAAATTCTGAAAAGTTTTTAATTTTGTTCTTTATTTCTTCCTTGGCAAAGTTATCATTGAGTAGAATGTTATTCAGTTTCCATGAGTATGTGGGCTGTCTGTTGTTTTTGTTTTTATTTAAGAAAAATTGGGTTTATTGGTTTATTTCAATCTTATATCTGTTGAGGTCTGATTTATGACCAAGTATTTGATCAATTTTAGTACTACCTGAAGATGCAGCTATACCACTCCTGGGTATATACCCAGAAGGTGGTCCAATATGTAATAAGGACACATGCTTCACTATGTTTAAAGCAACCTTATTTATAATAGCCAGAAGCTGGAAAGAACCCAGATGTTCCTTAAAATAAGAATGGATACAGAAAACGTGATACATTTACACAATGGAGTACTACTGAGCTATTAAAAACATTGAATTCATAAAATTCTTAGGCAAATGGATGGAAGTAGAAAATATCATCCGGAGTGAGGCAACCCCATCACAAAGAACACATTATGTGCACTTGTTTATAAGTGTATATTAGCCTAAAAGCTCAAAATAAACAAGTTACAGTTCACAGACCACATGAAGCTAAAGAAGAAGGAAGACCAGTGTGAATACATTGGTCCTTCCTAGCAGGGGGATCAAAGCATCCTTGACTCACAGCCAACCAATGGAATGAGCATAGGATCCCCAGTATGGGAACGAGAAAAAGGACCAAAGGAGCTGAAGAGGTTTGCAGACCCATAGAAGGAACAATAATTTGTACCAACCAGTACCCTCAGAACTCCCAGGGACTCAACAACCAACCAAAGAGTACACACGGAAGGACCCTTGACTCCAGTTACATATGTAGCAGAGGATGGTCTTTTCAGACTTCAATGAGAGGAAAGGCCATTGTCTTTGTGAAGGATTAATGCCCCAGTTTAGGGGAATGCCAGGTAAGGGACTGGTAAGCAGGGGAAGGGGAGATGGGATTGGGAGTTTTTGTATGAATACCTAGGAATGGGGATAACATTTGGGATGTAAATAAAGCAAATATCTAATAAAAACAAAACAAAATAAAGAAGCAAGTTGGAGAGCAATTAACTTCTCGCATTCACATGCACACATTCACACACAGCCTATGTTAGAGGAAATATTATACACATAAGAAAGCAATATAAATGGTACCTAAGACATAGTAATGACTCAAAACATGAGAAGGATGATGTTTATTTCATTAACTTCTTTTACTTTTAATCTCTTTATCATATTGATCATATTCATGCCATTGTCCTTGTTGAGGGCACTCACTCTTTTCCAGTGCAAATTCTCAGCCCTGGAGATACAGAAAAACTGTCATTTAACAACATGCTGTTATCACTTCTTCTACTGCTTAAAGGGGCTAACCCTCCGTTATATTTCAGTTTATATACATTTCAGCAAGGTCATAGTTCTCTGAATATTCTGGGGTGATCTTTTATCATTGTCTCAAAGGAATTTTTTCCCTGAAGGCAAGCACGTTTTATGAAAGCTAAAATTCTCCAGTTTTTAGTTAAGACAGTTTTACCTTTAGCAAACAGAACTTGACATCTAACAGGATACTTCTGGTTGTCATTTCTAGGAGAAAAATAGCCAATGTTAGCCTTCTCAGGGAAAGAGTGAGGGCCAAGAAGGTTTGATTAGCAAGTATGTGTTCATAGCTCAGCTTTAGCTCTGTTGTCTCAGTTCAGGGACAATTTTTGTCTTGATTTATTTTGTTTTGTTTTGTTTTTCGTTATTTTTTGGTTTCCTTCAGGTTTTGTTTTTGCTTTTGTTTTTAATTATTTTATTTATTTGCATTTCAAATATTGTTTTTCTTCCTAGTTCCCCCTCTATAAGTTCCCCACCTCCTCCCTTTCCTTACCGCTTAAGAGAATGCTTCCCCACTCACCCACATGCACTCTCTCCTCACCACTCTAGCAACCTCCTTCTCTGGGACATCAAGTCTCCACAGGTCCAAGCACATCCACTACCAATGAGGCCAGACAAGACAGTCCTCTGCTACATATATAAAGGACAGTGGCAGGGAGTGGACAACTTCATGCATTCTCTTTGCTTGATGGCTTAGTTTTTTGGAGATCTGAAGGGTCCAGTTAGTTGTTATTGCTGTTTTTCCTATGGGGTTGCAACCCCTTTCAGCTCCTTCAGTCCTTCCCCTACAGGGGTCCCCAAGCTCTGTCCAATGGTTGGCCATAAGTGTCTGCAAAATGTATCTCAAACAGTTTCTGGCAGAGCCTCC